>JAADJF010000165.1:0-32820 GCA_012932015.1 Fusarium acutatum | reverse complement strand
TTTTTTTTTTTTTTTTTTGCAAGACTGGATGCAACATTGATCTATGACATCCCGGTGGTCGAGTATACAGCAGATACTATCCTGTGGTTATAATTTCATGAGAGATGGTAAGGCAGGGCATTTATAGTTCATTCTACACTCAAAGGATTGGAGTAGATCCCGAACTACGTCCAGAAAGTCGAGATCCACAACATCATTTACAACCCCGTCTCGCAGTTGCGACTGACGCATCCCCGCGGGAAACTTCAGATCAACACTCACCACAGAGATAACGAATGCAGAGCAGCCAGACACAGATTCCCCTCATGACATATGGGTATCAAAGATATTAAACCTACATAAATATAAAAAGACACTGATAGTCCCTTGAAAGTACTCTCCTACCTCACTCACCGTCAAACACAGCGTCACAAGCTCAAAATGCCTTCCCTCACAACCCCCGAATCCCCATTCACCCCAAAAGTCCAAGCGAAGCTGCTTGCCAGCAGGGAGAAAGCCTCTCGTGATTTCCGCTCAGATGTCGTTACCGTCCCCGTCGAGGAGATGATGACATCTGTTCTCGAGGCTTCGGTAAACGACGACATCTACGATCCTGAAGGCGACCCTTCTGTCAAGGCTCTCGAGGCTCGGCTTGTCGAGTTGACGGGCATGGAGGCTGCTCTGTGGGCTGTTTCTGGTACTCAGGGGAACCAAATTTGTTTGAGGACGCATCTTACCCAGCCGCCGCATAGTGTACTACTGGATCATAGGGCGCATGTGCATTGTTGGGAGAGTGGTGCTCTGCCGGTGATTTCGCAGGCGAGTGTCACGACAGTTCATGCAAAGAACGGATTACATCTGACGTTGGAGGATGTTAAGAAAAACATCATCGCTGATGGGAACAGTATGTTGATTTGTCCTAAAGTATGATACGTAACTAACTTGCTAGTTCACTTCCCACCTACAAGGGTCGTATCTCTTGAGAATACCCTCTCAGGCACTATTCTACCCCTTGCTGATGCCCAAGCCATCTCGAACTATGTCCGTTCATTCCCTGTACCGGAAGGCCAGAAGCCCATTGCCATGCATCTCGACGGAGCTCGTGTCTTTGATGGCGTCATCGGAGAAGGTGTTGATCTCAAGGCCTACGCAGCCTGCTTTGACAGTATATCTATCTGTCTAGCTAAAGGTATCGGTGCTCCAATGGGCAGCGTCATTCTCGGCAAGAAGCCCTTTATTGAGCGGGCAAAATGGTTCAGGAAAATGCTGGGAGGAGGAACTCGACAGCCGGGTATGATGGCCGCTGCAGCTCTATCTGCGCTCGAGTACAGCATCCCTAGGTTTCCGTCTGTGCACGCCATGACGAGGGATGCTGCTGCGAGACTGGAAGCAGTGGGATACAAATTCACACTTCCTGTTCAGACCAACATGATTCTGCTAGATCTGGAAGCCGCTGAAATTCCACCCGCGGCATTCGTTGATTATTGCGCAAAGGAGGACGTTTCGGTTTTCCCCATGGCCAGACTCGTGTTTCATCATCAGACGTCTGAGGAGGCTGTTGAGAAGTTGGTGACGGCGTTGACGAGTTTGATGGAGGACAAGCGTAACGGCGTGACTCTGAATGACGGGGAAACCCACGGAGGTTACAGCTAGATTTTGCAATAGCTGACTCAATCATGTTGATTTCTTTCGTCGAATTTCTATGCATGCGTCCAGGGGAGGAATGATCGTGGCGCCCATCCATTGGGGCTTTGGTCGTTTCTCGAGTGTTTTGATGTCGTAGTTGAGAAGGAATGCAGCCATGATGAGCTTGAGCTCATGAGCAACAAAGAACCTGCCAGGACTTCGCAATGTTAGCATTAAGACTCTCGTAGATATCCATGAGGCTTACCAAGCATGTCGACCGTGCCCAAAAGCCAAATGAGCATCACTAGTTGTCACCATTCCCAATCCTCTTATCTTCTTAGCCTCGTCCTCCCTTTCTTGCTTCTCCTCAGCCGGCTTGGCCTCCCACTCTTCACGGACTCGTGAGTATCGCCAGGGATCATAGCTCATGGCGTCCTCATAAATCTCGTCATCGTGGTGCGTCCCTTGCAAGTTGACCGTTACGAATGCCCCGCGCGGCAAAGTCCATCCGTAGTCAGGATGATGCAGACCTTCTGGTGCAATAACTTGTCGCTCGATGAGGTTGGCGGCAAAGTTACTTACACGCTGTGATTCGCGGATGGATGAGTCGACACGTACGAGAGAAGAAAGGGCCTGTTTCGTCCAGTGGCCTTCGGACGGTTTGTGTTCGAGGATCTCGTTGCGCAGTGCTTCAAGAACAGATGGTGGAGAAGACAGAAAATCCAGCATCCAAGATTGACCTGTCAAGACGGTTGTGTGGATAGCAGCAAAGTTGATTGGTAAGAGCCGCTTAGAGATGACAATGGGATTAAGCTCAAAAGGCTTCTTCTCTGCCATCGCAAGACGAATATCCCAAGTTATAAAGTCTTCTGGAGGCGTGTAGTTCTTCATCTCAGGGTCGCCAGCCTCCTGACGCTGCATATCTTTCAAGCGCTGCTCGATGATCGGCAGTAAGACACGAGATGCTTTGCGCCAATGGAGATAGTTTGGTATGGTGATCAAACGGCCAATAATGGGATGGAGGACTTGCGGGAATCCATGTAGCAAGAAGCTGTTCATTACGACGTTGTCGGTGAAGCTCACCATCGGCTTCAAGATGTCAGGGTTTTGACATGCTGGGTTGCCAACGAGAAGACGATTTGTAACGCGCGGGACGATCGCAAGCCAAAGATCCCAGAGATTGACCTTCGTATAGCCTTCACCGTCGACGTTTTTGGGGTCTTTCTCAGCAGCTGCTTTCATCATGGTCTCTAATGCATGCTCAACAGCACCGTTGACCTCGTCTTCGACTGCTGGTATCGCTGATGACAAATTACGAGCGAGATACTTGTGCATGACGCGATTCGCAAAGGGCTCCGCGGCGAGATCTTTTCCGAGGAAGTTATACTCTGTGTAGAGGATCTTGTCGTGGGCGTGGGATGCTGAGAGGATTCGATCGGGTTGGTCCATCATCCAAGCAATTTGTGAACGGGGAAGGATGACGTCTGGAGGTCGCGATATAGGCGCTGGAGCAATAAATGGAAGTCCATTCTTGCCGTACTATTTCTTTTAGAAAATGAGTAGTGGTAGCGTGGGTTCGAGTGGTTACCTTTTCGTAGCCTTCGCCAATCCAGGCTTGGTGTTGAGTGAAGTAGGCGAGACTATTCCTGATTCTAGAGAACCATTTCTCTGAACTGTGACCAAGAACGGGAATTTCAGAAGGATAACGCGGTTGACTGAGCAGATCGACAATGAACGACACGAGTAAGAAGAGAGAACCGAAGAGTAAGACGCGAGTGAAGGTGACTTCGGTGAATATGTCGCCCAGGACAGTCATGATGATACTTCTCCAGAGAAGATCAGATCAATATCAATTAACGATAGTATTTACACAAGAAACAAAAGGAAGAGAAAGAAGAGGCACTGCCAGGCTATCCCTAGATAACACCATCTCTCCTTAGCCAAGCGCCACTTCTTATCAACACAGCTGAAGAGCTAATAGTAATGCTATCATGTTGATAAGTCAATTGTCATCCCGAGGTACTTCCCCATGAAGCTACCGCAGCAGTTAGTCCCGTGTTTTTTTCCTTGGAATGCATCATGTTAGTTTGAGAGATGTCTTGTCCGTCTCAGGCCCAGGGATGGATGACGTGAGGAACTGGGTGATTGGCTGGTATATGCGCTAAGCTTTCGATTAACAGGGGGGAGGTTCCAGCCGCAGGGGGCACTATTCTATTTTAGCATCAGAATCTCATGATCCAATCCAATGCTACGGCAAATCTCTTATCCTAACTCAAACATTATGTTCAGACGATAGACTCTCCATGGTATCGAGTCTCTTTCTCCCCGGTCCTCCCATCTTGACCAGCTCAAGTCCATTCGTGATACTTCTCTCTCCCCTGATCAGGAGTCCAATCTCGCCAGGATGGAACCAATTCATCCATACCAACACCAGCAGCATCAGCATACCATCAAACACAAATACCCAAACCTCGCTGCGCATCAAGTGTCCATCATTTCCTTCGATGAACTCAACCACCCTGAACAAACTTCTCACCCAGATCAGAATACCTGTGACGTAGAGTGTCGCGAGATATGTCTGCCACCTTACGCGAGATTCTAAGGATTTCGGGGTGGGGTCTCGATGCATTCGAATGTGGAATACCGCGCTTACGAGGATGAAACAACCGAAGAAGAAGAGCTGAACGAAAAGACCTCCAACGATGATTTTTTCGCCCATTTTGCTAAGATCTGCAATGGCCATGAGACCACCGCCTGAAAAGTCAGCATTTCTATCAATCATTCGCACAAAGACGAGCATCATACCTGATGATTGAAGCATAAACGATGCCACATCTCCAAATACAAAGATCTTGGTGAGCCACTTCCGTCTGATCAACGAGTGGTGTTCACCCTCCGTCAAGAGGATGATTCTTCCCAAGATCATATAAATGGACGCTGCAAAGAGCGCAGGCGCAATGAGAATCAAGACACTCTGCATGATGTAGGGCCCCATCGTCCAGCATCCCGGCTCTTCATTGGTGTTTAAAACCCGCCCGATATATCCGATAACCTCGCCTGGGTACCCTTGGTTAGTTCGGTGTCCCTTTTCCAATTGGAATGTGGGCAAAACGTACAGACTCCGCCCAAAACTAATGGGATCAAATACCACGTTTTTGTTCGCCAGAGTTGAAAGACATGGAGGAGCGTCGTTATAGCGAAGAGAACTACAAACACAATGTTTGCCTCTTTTGACGGTACGAATCGATAGAATGCCCAAACAGCATCCTTGTAGTTGGGGTTGCAGTCCATTTTAACCACTCGACTAGTGTTTCCGATGTACAGTCAAAGTTTAGATAAAGTTTGAAAGATAAAATAAGAAGGGCTAGGAAAGGACAGGAGAAGAACAGGTAGTCAACACAAAGAAACAAACCTGCTAAGAACCGCTGAACAGTTGAACAATGTTTAGTTCGTACCATCAAAAGAAACAGGACATCTTCTTTATAATCTATGTTTCTATCACCCAACTTACTCCCTTCGCACAGCCATGGCCATCCTCGTACATCTGATAAACCTCCGAACACTTTGCGAGTACTCGCAAATATCCATTCTTGTCCCAATGAAGCTCAAGTCTCATCATACTTTGCTTCAGATTGGTCGATCTGCCACCAACGGGAGCCTCAACGTCCCGACGACAAGGATGCTGACATACTCTCTTCTCCTAAAACAACCCTAGCGGCTCCGAGTACGCGTATAGAAGGCTGTTTCCGCGTATTCGTCATTTGCCTCGCTCTATATTGTCCCGAGTCCATGTGAAAAGAGTGTCTCTAAGCTGGTTTTCTCCTGTCTCTCATTTTTCTCTTCGCTTTGACGTTTGTTCGTGATACGAACCCGCGGGTTTACAAACCAATCATACAATGTCTTCTCGAAGAACTCATACCAAATCTCGGACAGGTTGTATAAACTGTAAGAAGCGTAAAGTCAAGGTTCGTAAACTATCCTTTCCTAGCTGGAGATTTAAGCTTCTCCATAACCGTTCTCTGCGCCTAACCAAAGTAGTGTGATGAGGCTCGACCATCATGTTTCCACTGCACAAGACATGGCGTAACATGCAGTCTCGCGTCACAACCCTTAACCAATCTAGGCATCTCTTCAGTTGACGGCAGCAGTGACAGTCGTTCATCATATTTTCCCAACTTGAGCCCCTCAGATTCAACCCCAGCTCCAACTCTGAGTTCCTTAGACAGCCATCATCTAGTCAACTCCCCTGATCCCTTTGGCAGCTACAGTCACCCCAGTCCCACACAGCAGATCGCTCCCTTCCCTCCACATGAGCTCTGGGCCCGCGATTGTGAGCTTATGCATCACTACTGCACAGTAACCGCGGATACTTTGTGTGTCCGGAAAGATCTGGCATACGTCTGGGGCGTCGCCATTCCAAGATTAGGTTATCAAGACCCTTTTGTCATGCATGGAATCCTTGCCATTGCCGCAGCCCACAAGGCCTATCTGGTGCCAGATAATCGCAAGACGTATCTGCCATTGGCTGACTATCATCAAACTCTTGGCTCCGAGGGCTATCGTCGTTACCTCCAACACTATAGCATGACCAATTGGATGCCTGTTTTTGGCTTTGCATCTCTTGTTGTGCTGCATATGTTGACGCTACCCACCCGGATGAATAACTGTGCACTGGAAGACCCCATCACAAATCTCATCGAACTTGCTGGGTTGCTAAGGGGTATCAAGACAACATTAGAACCAGCAATGGGGCGGATAGTCAAAACAGAATTCGCTCCTGTCGTCTTCGGAATTTGGGGTCTTGACTCTGACGATGAGGCAGAACGGTATCTATGCTCGAGGCTGTGATCATACCTTGAAAGAAGCTGACCCAACCAATAGCTGTCCCTCTCTCGAGAACTCGTCTCTACCCACAGATACATGGACCGCATTGCAAAGGCTTCGAGCCTTCCAAGAAGCTGATATCCCTGCTAGCGGCCTGCAACATTATACATCAGCTGTTGAAGGCCTGGAAACCTCTGCGAGACTATTTGCCGCTGCTGGGTTACATGCAGAGGTCGCAGCGGCACATTTTTGGCTATACATTATTGATGACAGTATACTCATCGACTTAGCTGCACAAAGGCCACATGCTCTTCTTCTCTTCGCACATTACCTTGTGCACTGGGCAGTATTTGAGAAAGGCTTCTGGTTCACGAGGGGTTGGTCTCGACAAGTGATGGCCAAGTTAGAAGAGGGCTTAAGCGGCAGGCCAAACTTCTTAGGAATGATGCAGTGGCCTAAACAGATGGTCGCTGAAGCTGTTGTATAGGCACGGGTGCCTTTAGCACCAGCATAAGGCGTTGTGTTCTGTCCGGAATGAAGCATGGTAACCTTTGCTCGAAACATGAGTTGCTTAATTGGAATCTTATAGAATGTACCGTCTATCACAGTTCCGGTTCATTGACTGTATACTCGTTGCTCGTAGATATAAGCTGGAACGAACCCCAAGTACCCTCGTCCATGTAATCAACCATATGCCAATATGCATCTTGGCGACCAATCGAGGCCTCGTCTGATAATTTCAGGGGCAACGGTTCTTCAGTAATTTGGCGCATTTGTCGCCTGTTACTGCCATTTCCACTTACTGAAGTATCAGAAACGGTACGTTTGCGACGGCAAGAAACAGGTGCTGGCGAATCGGATGAGTTATTTATCAGTGATTCCGGATGAATGTGGTTCTCTTGCTGCACGTCCTCTGCTTGCTCGATGGTAGGAACTATGAGCGACTGCTGAGTAGAGTTTTCGGATGTAGCTTCCAGGTTCTCCTCTGGGCATTCCGCTTCCGAGACAATGCGCCCGTGATGAATACTTGCTTGTGTATCAAATAAGGGACTCACGAATCGATTGTTTATATTGATAGGGCGTTTCTGACTTGCACCCTGCGACTCACGGACTGGTGAGCTTTGTACGGAGTCGGATCCGATCGTTGTCTGGCTGCCATGTTGCCGATGTCCGTCAGATATGTGTGTGGCAGCAAAATCCTGCATCACCAAATCATGTTCAAATAATTCACCGGAACACGATGGCCCAAACATGCCCCCAATGGTGATCCCTTCCATAAATCAGCTAAAGACGCGTAGATCCAGATGCATTACTTGCCATTCTTTAGCCACTCAGTGTTATTGACAGTGCATGGCCACACGTCTAGTGGCCGGAAAGCTTCGACGAAGTGGCGGAGTTCTGGTAACGAAGAATGCCTCGAATATGGAAAGTAAATCGTTCTTGGGAGACTGCACTCGTCACGTTGCTTCCGGTTTTTGGGATTCTTTCTTAATTTCTCCACCAGCATCATGATAACTTCTTCAGCAGAGTGAGCGTTCAAGGTGTTGATGTTCCAGTCCAGTGGAATGTTGCGACCGGTGGAGGCTATCTTCTCCAAGGCCCCTTCGAGTATATCTGACATGTCGGTTGAAGAGATAGATGAGGAGAGGAACCTTGGGTTCGCGATTAGCATGCCTCTTGCAAAAGTGATACAATGTACAAACGTATTGAACAGGGTGGCCAAGCTAGCTTGGTCCAGAAACTCTAACTCGGCTTCTCGTTGAAGGTCAACTCCGCCACCGCCAACGCCAACTTCGGCTAAGTCCTCTCCTGTAGGCAGGTGCGCAACGATAGGTTGAAGAGATATAGTGGTAGGTCTTTGAGCCACTTCGCATAAGTTTCCCTTTTCACAACTGTGTAAGCGGACATTTTCATCTGACGTTAAGCACCCTGGATGTGGCGTGTTGCCACACATGTGGCCAGCCAGAGCTGGCGACTCTGGAGTAAGATGGATGTCTGTGTCAAATCTCGAGTCAGGGGGGTTTGATTTGAGCGAACCATAGATCCGGAGTTTGTAATCGTCGACATGAATCTGCTAATATCAGTGACCAGAGTTCAGCGTACTGTGGGGTCATCCTAACTGACTTTGGATTTTAAAGCCTTGGACAAGGCAAGCCAGACGTCTTCATATCCGTAAGTCCAGGCTTGTAAGTGGAAGATGGTATCACTAGGGTATTGGGAAACCTTTCGTAACAATTCAGCGATGCCTTGGGCTTTTGTCTGAAAAGGCACATTCTCAGTGAAGGACGTGTCGAGATAAATCTTGTCGAGTGTCTTGATTCCAGACGTGTACTCGATGAGATTTGGATTCCGGGAAAGAGCATTAACGAACCATGGTTCGCTTCGGATATCTCCGGTATATAAAACTGCTTTATTATCTCCTTCGACCACTTTATTCGGTCAGAAACAGTAAAGGTTGTTCTTGGGTGTCAACCTACAGAACATCACCGCCCCAGGGCAATGGTTGGCGTCAAAAAGAGTTACCTGGATCTTGCGGCCCGGACAAAGCTCGATCAATGTAGGTGTTTCCAAAGGCAATGGTTTCTATTCCCTTCAGTACTAGGTCGGGGAAATAGAGAGTATACATACTAAGACTTTGCGGAGATGCTTGAAGGTTTGCTGTCTTGATTCTAGCACCCCCTTAGCATAGTTGATGCGACAAGGATATCGTTCAATACGAAGAAGGATCTCTTTGGTGGCTGCTGAGCAGTAGACACTGGACATCAAATTAGTAGAATACTCAACCCAATTTTGGAGACGTACAATGGAGATCGCAGGCTTTCGATCCCAGCCAAGTGGTCGTTGTGAACATGACTTAGGAAACAAGCAAGTGGCGGCTGTGCACCGGCATTGCGCCGGAAGAAGTCAACTGGAATTTTGTAAGAACATGTTCACCATTCCTCGGAGATTAACTGACTTCTGATGTCTGGGAATTCAGATACGATTCCGTTGAAAGTTGACATTGGTAACACTTGGACGCGAACAGCGGGTTGGCTAAAGTGGAACACCCAGAATAAGGGAGGCGTTCGAGGAACTTGGACGTAATAGGAGCTTTGTATCATTCATCCGCCTGATCGTTCAAATATATGAGATCAGCCTCGGGAATTGTTTGCGTGTGGAAGAATCTCATGGTGAAGAGTGTTGAGAAGTTGTAAAAAGAAGCAGGTGAAGCTCAGGGTGAATCACGGAGCAGTCGCACTGTCCGTTCTTTCGTCCCAGTGGCACACTTAACACAGTGCACCCTTACCTGCCTGGCCAGTGCTCCGTGCCTGCCTAAAACTAAAACACCACCCGCAACCACATCGCAACCGCATCTCAACCTTCTCCTCCCTTCCTCACCAAATTCTCATACAGCAGTAATAGGTTTCCACCCACTCTATTACCTAGGGCTTCCATTATCTATCGTCAGCTTGATATACGATAACGTACTCCAGGCGCTATGTAGCTGTTAACAGAAACAGAGGGCTCGGGATATAGTTCTCTTCCCACACACGACAAGTACATACGACCATAGGTAGTGGAAAATACGGGATCCCGTCTGCTCTCCCATAGTCAAGCCACTAACCGGCGGATTAGTAGTTGGGTCGGTGACGACCAGCGAATCCCCGCTGTTGTATGTTTTTTTCTTTTTGCACTAGAATCCAACCGTACTGTTATCCAGAGTCATACTCACAGTATTTAATTTTGGTCTGTGTGATGGTTAAGTAGGTATCGTGGTTGCGGGGAGCCTCGAACGAGATACCTGAGAAATGACTTGTGAAGCTTTTGGTCTCGATACGTGGACCTGGACTTTCACAAACGGATCCGTCAAGAACACTACCATCCAAAGTCGAACCTACACCGTTAGCTATTTCCTCCATGCGACAATGGCTGGTAAACGAGATTCAATATCAAATCAGTTTCCAACCAGTTGACCAGTACGCCGGAAGGAACATACAGATAACATGTAACCAATAAAGACTGTCTCTCCAAATTCTACGTATGCGATGGTTTAGAACTGAATCTTGAGCTTCTTACAGGAGACTTCGGGACATCTATTTAAACGACAGGCTTGAGTGTTTTCTTCATTCATTATCTATCTCATCAAGTTTTACAGACTGAATTGTCCTCTTCGTGGATCGTCATAGCCAATCATTCCGCAACCGCAGTATGCAGCAACAGACCACCACTACCAGCAGTGATATCCAGCTTCACTCCTTGAGCGACGAAATACACATGGCCCTCGGACAGCTCAAACGACTGATCATTTGCCTTGATACTTGCGCTTCCACGTGTAACAAGCATAATCTTGGGACCACCTTCACTCAATGCCTCGCGCTCACCAGATTGCAAGTCAGTGGCAAGCACGTTGAACTCGCTGGTGGGTGGCTTGAAAAGCTGAGTCTTGCCCTCCTTACTTCCAGGATAGGTTTCTGGCTGCAGTGTCGTTTGTGACTTGGTCGTGGGCTCCCAGTTAAGCACTGAGCAGAACTCATCGACATTGTCTCGCTCGGCCTTGGGGCAGAATCCAGTGTTGAGAACATTGTCAGAACGTGCCATGCATTCAATGATATCGCCCTGGATGTAGGCATGAATGCCTCCGGCTGGAATGTAGATGACCTCGCCCGGTTGGAGTAGCATGTAGTTCATACACAACAGCCCGACCAGATTACCAGGGTCGTTTGCCGGAAAATTCTTCTCGAGTTTCTTGGCAACCTGTGGAATGGCTGAGTTAAGTCCCGTAAAGGCAGAGTCGGGGAGTTCTCGGATTGCCTGAAAAGCCTTCTTGATGTCTTCGTCAGATGATGTTAAAATAGTTTTAACAACCTGCTTCAATCCTTCTTGACTGAGCTTCTCATCCGCGACAGTTGCGCCACCAGCGACAAGGAAGTGTCTCAAAGGCTTCTGGCGTAAGATATCCACGATAGCCTCAACAGGTTTGAAGCCACAAAAAGCCTCAAACTCGGACAATGCGAGGGCGATTTCTGGCTTGTGATTGCCATCCGTGAATGAGTCTGGGTCCTCCTTGTGCTTCTTACTCGAAAATTCCTTGTTAGGATGAACCTGCAATGGCAATGCTTTCGCAATAGAGAGAACCTTGGGAAGGTATGGAAGCTTGCTGTGTCCAAACTTTGAAGTGATTTTCTCCCCCAACAGTTCCTTAGGGTATCGGTCCAGAACGTCTTGGAGATCTTCGCCTGTGCTAGCAACATAGGATGGCAACACGGGGTATGTGCCCATCCACATCTCAGCATATGGCTTGTCCTCGTCAATCTTGAAGTTCTTCTTTCCGTCCCCATCCCATCCCGGCGTCTTTTCACAGAGTCGTGCAGATAGAGAGTTGGAACCTTGTTTACCCCATGGGTATTGGTTGCAGCCGCAACGGAGCTGATAGAAGAGAGCTGCCGGTGTCGACATTTCGAGATTCAATGCAAGGAAGTGTAATTTTTCTTCAGTGTAAGTGATATTGGGCAACTAAACAGTAGCAATTCTCATTGATATATGGCCACTCGCGGCTGATATAATGCTGAGCTCCAACAGCCGAATCCATCGTCATTTTGTCATCACTATCGTTGACGTCAGGCGACAATGATATTTGAATCAAGGTCATAATGTGGTACAATGCGAAGTTCTCGATAGACCCAGTATAATTACATCACTTGTTGGTCCCTCATTCAGTAGAGATACGTACATCTTCGCAAGAGACTTGGCACGTGAGCCGAGAGAAAGATGAAGGCTTTCCAGATTCGATCCCGATCCGGGCGGACGTTGGCCTCCGAGCAAGGTCCGCTTTTTTACATGCTTTCACCGAAAATCCCGGGATGTTTCAAGGACGTCACAGGACTATATAAGAGACATCTCAGCGTCCAGATATGCTGTACGCCCACCTAGGCTATGGTCTCTACTAAATCCGACTCTCGCAGAGTCAGCGTCTGTATCGTTGTACCACATATATCACCCTAATGCAACCTTACCCTGGAGACCGAACGCAGGATGGATTTTCTCAAATGTGAACGATTTGCTGAGGGGCTTGTTGTTATTGACATGGTAATCACTTATTAAATAGCCGCCTTGGACTTAAATACGTGTTTCCAGAACGAGGTTTACGCTCGTGACCATCAGTTAGCAAACACATTATGAGGCATGAGACCATGCTACGTATCACAAATGAATGTACTGGCCAGGACATAGCTATGAGCACGAAAATCATTATAAGAAAAGTAACTGAAAACCCCTCGATAATCTTTCAAAAAATCATCTACACCGCGAACCACTCCAGTGTAGAGAACGTGAATAGTGGATACTGACTTACCGGCAATGATCTATCGTCGGCAGTCGTACTTTTCAGTTTGGAGACCAACAGGTGGATCCGGTGATGTTCAGATCAGTCTTGCGATCAAGAAATGCAAGTCGTCGGCTATTTTACTAGAAGAGTGATCAGCCCCGTCGCCAATAGCACCCGACACATCGCGGTAGTTTGCGGTGTGACAAGTGAGCCCTGTGGCTAGCTTGAGATGGTCTGATGTAACTCTGCCCAACTAGAGTTCATGTATCTGACCATCTCGTATGTCGATGTATTTCCACCTTTACTATAAACTCAGGATGTCGATACATAGAGACAAGACCTCCTATGTATACCGCTTGGTTTATAGACCGCTGACACGGTTGGTCATATCTCGAGCTCGTGGCGCACGGTTTGGAATAGTTAGAGATGGGGTCGCATAATAGGCCGCGGCGACCCTTTGAGAGGGATCAAGACCCTTGCAGAAGCGGGCCGCTCATTGCTACGGATTGGGGTGGGATTCCTTGTTGGTTTTGTGAAGAACTGACCAATGGTAGATAAAACGAGCGTTCCTGGCTAGGATGAGGCCAGCGTCACTTGCATTAGCCCCAAGTCATCAGACGAGGGTCTTTTTGTATGTGAGTGATATTGAGTTGAGTAAATCGATGATGGTCCAGCTGCAACTTTGATAGTTCGGCAGACCATTAGGATGTTCTCTACCTATCAATCGATGTGAGCCTGAACATGTGACATGCTTCATGCATGGACTACGAAGCAAACATGAATATGTCTTTCCCATGTGCTTCTATTGGTTTGTGATTAGATGTGATTGAGACGATTGGGGAGCCTCGACCGCTGACCCCAAGCAAGATAACTAGAATATTTTCCATTTTATTGATCAAAGAAAGTGTGATGGTTGGGAGGAACAAATGTCTTGGCGTACATGATAATGATGAGGCTTCATTTTGGCGTGGCTGTCGAACGAATCGCCTTGCAGGCCTGAGTCGAGATCACCGGAAGCTATTTAGAAAGTGATATGAAGATTGACGGCCATTGCCCAAAGAAACAATCTGGCCAGTCCCATGCATTGAAAACTGTGATGCCCAATGTATTCATCAGCTCGTAGTACGCATTTGACGAAGCTAGGTATCAACAGGCAGCTGTGATTCGCATCTCTCCACGTAAGTAATAACGCGGCCCATGAATGTTATCACGAACCGAACTCAACATTATTATCGGTCTGTGATAATGTAGGATTAAAGTGAAGAGGACAATATGGCGGCGGTTAATCATTGAGGCTTAGACAAGCCAGGAATAGTCTAGCCACAAGATACGGGACGAGAATTGGTTTACAAGGCACCTTTGCAACGTTACTGGCTGTTGATATTGGGCCTAAGATGGCTCATCAGGCGGTTGTTGATGCGGTTTGGCACTAAAAGCTCATGTTCTGGGGTGCTTGAGTGGAGATATATGCCGCGATGAGACGGCGACGGGGGTTATCATAAGCCAGTAGTGATGGAAGATGACTATCTGTTGCAGGCATTGAATATTGTAGTACATAGTATGTATGCATCCAATGAATTAAGCGTGGGCGTTCCATACTGTATGGTTACAGTTGGTGAATTAGATGATGTTCCGTAGGCGCAGTACAGAAGGTAAGTTCTGTAATGTCCGCTGAGGTGGTCTCCAAAATCAGAAGGTGCTGGCTCAGCTCAAAGTGCTTCTGTCCAATTTAGCCGTCTCTAGAGCTACCTTACTGTGCATGCCGCCGGTCTAGACTTTTACCCGTCTCATCAGCTGCGGCACTACAGAGCAAACTGCGGTGTTTATTGCCCTCATCTGAATGTGACAAAACATTGTTCCTGGGCCTACCTCATGTCTTAGGTACCCTTACCGCGCTTCGACGGCCCCCTGGACCTATTTCGTCACCGCCGTACGCCAACTGGGCCTGACGGACCCCGCTCTCCATCAACGTCAACCTCGACTCAACCTTGGACTCAACTTAAACGAAGACACGTCTCTGTTCGTCCCTCACAATCTTCGTGGGACGATTTACTATCGACTGGTGTGTCTTCTTGCAGCTTTCGCTGACAGATTTCCTCTCGACACCACCCCTCGACGGCCCCTGTCAACAGTGCATCCCGGCTGCATCTCCCTCGAGCTTATTTGACTCTGCGGTCTCTCTAGCTCTTGGCCGGCTTCGTACTGTAGCTGTCCCCGCTACCGCCCCCAAACCATCCTCTTACGACCCGTCTCTTACTCCCGTTATTTTTACCACGCACTTCGAACCGTATACATAGATCGGGTCGCATTGCAAGCGGCCAGCCGGCTATCGTCCTCAATATCTAGGGACTTGATCTGTCTCTTCCTCAGCCTTGTCATTCCACCCGGCATCTCCTGCAACCCTTAGCTGCATCTGTGCGACCGCCAACTTGGAGCTCCAGCAGACATATCCACGCTCAGCTGCATATTGGCCACATACCTTTCTTCTCGCTCACCTCGATCTGTAGTCCTATCCGATCGCGCCACTACGCTATTCGCCCTTTAGCTGTTGCCTGCCATGGCACAGTCTCCCATGATCTCGGTGCCCCTCAAGGCTACCAACGAGATTGACTGGATTGAGCCTCTGAAGGGCTATATCCGCGATACTTATGGCGATGATCCAGAACGCTATGCAGAGGAGTGCTCGACACTGAATCGATTGAGACAAGATGTGCGGGGCGCTGGAAAAGATAGCACTTCTGGACGAGATATGCTTTATCGCTACTATGGGCAGCTTGAGCTTCTTGACCTACGATTTCCTGTTGATGAGCAGCACATCAAGATATCCTTTACATGGTTCGTTTCCCCGAGGTCGAGTTCGACCGGATGGTGCGCTGCACCTTTTGACACCTGCTGACCTTCTATAATCAGGTTCGACGCATTCACACACAAATCTACTGCGCAATATTCACTCGCCTTCGAGAAAGCCTCTATCATCTTCAACATCTCTGCTGTTCTCTCTTGTCACGCTGCTGCTCAAGACCGCGCCGAGGAGTCCGCCCTCAAGACTGCCTACCACAACTTTCAAGCTTCAGCTGGCATGTTCACTTACATCAACGAGAACTTCCTCCATGCACCATCATCCGATCTTAGTAGAGAGACTGTCAAGGCACTGATTCATATCATGCTCGCACAGGCTCAGGAAGTATTCCTTGAAAAGCAAATTGCTGATAAGAAAAAGATTGGGTTGCTCGCAAAGTTGGCTGCCCAGGCTGGCTATCTATATGGCCAAGCCCTTGAAGGTGTCCAGGAAAATGTGAACAAGGCTATTTTTGAGAAAGTGTGGCTGTTAATGATACAGGTAGATTCACCCGTCACCATCGAACATGGCTCATTCTTGGTGTTATATGTTCGCTAACGGCACCAGATCAAAACCAACCTGCTGAATTCTATGGCACAATACTATCAAGCATTAGCAGATGATGAGGCTAACCAGCATGGTATCGCTGCTGGAAGACTGCAAGTTGCCGAGGCCCAAGCAAAGGAAGCCGAGCGAATTGCTAGGAACTTTCCTAGCTCGGTTCCCATGAGCTCGAACCTGAGTGCCGACTGTGGAGGATTTCTCCAGGAAATTACGAAACGACATCACTCGACAGTGCAAACTCAGCTGCAAAGTTCTTTGAGGGATAATGACTATGTGTACCATCAGGAAGTGCCCGCCGAGGCCAGCCTGGAAGCCGTCGCCAAGCTGCCAGCGGCGAAGCCAATTCCTGTCAGCGAGCTATATGCTGGACAAGACATTCAACGTATCACTGGGCCGGACCTTTTCGCTAAAATTGTGCCGTTTGCTGTTACGGAGTCTGCCAGCTTATATGATGAAGAGAAAGCCAAGCTTGTACGAGCTGAAGCAGAACGGGTGGAAACGGCCAATGATGAAATGGCAGCCAGTCTGGATTATTTGAGGCTGCCAGGAGCATTACAAGTGCTCAAGGGTGGATTCGACCAGGATATCCTGCCTGACGAGGACTTCCGGCAGTGGTGCGCTGATGTTTCTGACCAAGACAACCCGGTAACCTTGTTCGATTCGCTCCGGTCCGAGAAGGATTCCATCCTCATGATCCTGGATAAGAGCACGAAGCAACTCGATATGGAGGAAGGTGTATGTGAAAAAATGCGATCCAAGTATGAAAACGACTGGACACAGCAGCCAAGCTCGAGACTCACAACGACATTACGGGGCGACATTCGCCATTACCGTGAGGCTTTAGATGAGGCATCAAGGAGTGACAACCAGCTAGCGGGTAAGCTTCGACAGAACGAAATGGATTTTGATGAAATGCGACGGGCTGCTCAGTCAGGAGAAGTCGACCAGCTGTTCCAACGTGCCGTTGCACAAGCGCGAGCAAGGGGAAGTAACGCAACAAGCCCGGCTGGCATCGAGCCGAATCTTTTGGATGACGATTTTGAAGAGGGCCCTAGTGTTGTGGATCAGATCAACAGGGTTGAGGATATTCTCAAGAAACTCAACCTTATCAAGCGAGAACGAAACCAGGTGCTGAAGGATTTGAAGGAGAAGGTGAGTAAAGTCACTAGTATTCAATCAGAAGCCCGACTAACATTGCTAGGCTCACAACGACGATATTTCCCAGATTCTCATATTGAATAAGAAGTCTATATCTAATTATGAGACGCAGCTTTTTGAGCAAGAGCTGGAAAAGTTTCGGCCTCATCAAAACCGACTTTTGCAAGCCAATCACAAACAGTCGGCTTTGATGAAGGAGCTCACGAACACGTTCAACAGATTATTGCAGGATAAGCGAGTTCAATCGGAACAGAGCAAATATGAGGCAATCCAGCGGCAGCGATCATCAGTCATCAACCGATATAAGCGCGCATACCAGGAATTCCTGGACCTTGTCGCAGGCTTACAGAGCGCCAAAAATTGGTATACTGAGATGCGCGAGACAGTAGAGAGCTTGGAGAAGAACGTTGACAGCTTTGTCAACAACCGTAGATCCGAGGGCGCGCAGCTACTCAACCAAATTGAGCAGGAGCGGTCATCGAGCAAGAACTCGCAGGCCGAGATGGAGCGAGAGAGACTCAGGGGTCTCATGGACCGAATGTCGATAGACCCTTCCAAGTCATCGCCACAGCCTCAGACGCAAAATCGGCCAACACCCCCCTCGCAGTATCAACAGGGACAGAATCCTCGATATCCGCAAACCAATTACCAAGGCCAGTATCAGGCGCCGAACTCACCTCCGGTGCAGCAACAGACCCTGGCTCAACAACAAGTATACCAGAACTTTTCTCCGCCACCAACAACACAATCGTTCGGACCTCCTCCTATCAACACTTTCGTACAGCCGACATATAATCCAAGTCAGTACGGGCGCACACCGGGACCTACGTCGCCTCCTCCGAATCAAACGTCGTTCAATATCGGAGGCTACCGGGGCCCTGCATCACCGCCTCCTAACCAGACAACGTTCGGACAAACTCAATCATTTGGAGGATACGGAGCTTCAGCTACACCGCAGACACAGGGAGGCTATGTGCCACCTGGGTTCGTGCCGCCTCCGCCACCTCCTGGGCCACCACCGCTTGGACCTCAACAGACATTTCATTATGGAAATCAACCTAACAGCGCGCATCCAAACAGTGCTTATCCACAGAGTGCGCATCCTCAATCAGCAGCCCCTCAGCAACAGCAGCAAAATGATCCCTGGGCAGGGCTGAATGCATGGAAGTAATTGGGAAGTGAAAGCGAGTCGTCGTTTTAGGGGCTGGCTGCGTGGGGATACTCTCCAAACGACATAAGGGACTGGGGGGTGACATAGTAGTAAACAGACGACTACTATACTTGCCGATGAATTTTGAGATACATTTGGCTATGATGCATTCGTCTGACCTCAAGAGAAGGGATACGGTGATGAAAGGAAAAGCGATTGTGTTCAGGCATTACAGCTATGAGAGCTGAGCGGAAGAATACAATATAGAGAAGAATTGCCAACAATATTTGTTTCATCTTTTAAGGTTATCTGAGGTTAGACTCGCCACACTTTAAACCGAGGTTGTGGTTGCGGTGTAATGAGGCTAAAAAGCCCCCCAGGCACCCCGCATGCCTTTACCCCGATTGCCCGAGCTGTTTAACCCCAACTAAAATTGGGCGCTAGACTTGATGGTGCATGTTGGGAGTAATACAGGCAATTTTAGAGGCTGTTCAAGATAATTTATGGAGTATTTCCCCGCAGAAGTCAACTGAGGTTACTGAGCTTGAACCGGGAGGTTGAACTTTCAGACCGGTCATGTCGCCGAACCGACTCGGCTTCGTTCCGCTACCCGTTATTCCCTGACTATCCGGTCTCCGTGTTCGGATGCTCAAGGGATTGTTTTTATTATTTTTATTCTTCTTATACTCTTATCTTCTCATCTTCTCACTTCAATTTTACTCCTGAATCTTTTGGCCTTTGATTGCTTGACTTTTTCTCTCAAGATCTAGACACAAGATATCCACAGATAGGATACCCTGTCGATCAAGAGCCTATTTCGTCATTCATCCTCGGGCAAAAGGCAACGTTCCTCTTTTTTCCTCAGTTGATGCATGTTTCTTGCAACAAACAACAAATCGAATACTGTCAAAATGGTGTTAAAAGGCGGCGAGGTTGCTGAGCACAACAGCGCAAAGTCGTGCTGGGTTATCGTTCACGTATGGACCCCATGAACTGAGTCGCGACTTACCGACTTTTACTGACTTGGATGCGACAGGGTAAAGCATATGATGTGACAGAATTTCTGCCAGGTATGATATGCTCAAAAAGTGAACATTGGACAAGACTGACGACTTGCAGAACACCCTGGAGGTCAAAAGATCATTCTCAAATACGCTGTTAGTCACACCCTTTACTGAACATCACTCATCTACTAACACGTGCCAGGGTAAAGATGCTACCGAAGAATACGAACCAATTCATCCTCCCGACACCCTCGACAAGTATCTTGATGCCTCCAAGCATCTCGGCCCTGTCGATATGGGCACCGTTCAGCAGGAGAAGAAGGAGGTCGATCCCGAGGAAGAGGAACGTCTGCAGCGCATTGAGCAGAAGCCTCTTCTGTCGCAATGCTATAACCTCTTCGATTTTGAGGCTGTCGCTCGACGTGTGATGTCAAAGACTGCATGGGGATACTACTCCAGCGCTGCCGACGATGAGATTGTAAGTTTTTCTTGCACCACTCCTGAGGAAGTTATCTAAATGTGAATAGACAATGCGAGAGAACCACAGCGCGTTCCATCGCATCTGGTTTCGTCCTCAAATTCTCGTCGACGTAGAAAACATCGACTTCTCAACCACCATGCTCGGCACAAAAACAGACATCCCCGTCTATGTGACAGCCACAGCCCTCGGTAAACTCGGCAACCCAGAGGGTGAAGTCGTCCTCACCCGTGCCGCAGCAAAGCACAACATCATTCAGATGATCCCCACTCTTGCATCATGCTCCTTCGACGAGATTGTAGACGCAAAAGCAGGCGATCAGATCCAGTGGCTGCAGCTCTACGTCAACAAAGACCGTGCTATCACCAAGAAGATTGTGCAACATGCTGAGAAGCGTGGTTGCAAGGGTCTCTTCATTACCGTTGATGCGCCCCAACTGGGACGTCGCGAGAAGGATATGAGATCTAAGTTTACCGATCCTGGTTCCCACGTCCAAGAGGGCACAGACACGGATAACAGCCAAGGTGCTGCGCGCGCTATCTCGACATTCATTGACCCTGCACTGAGCTGGAAGGACATTGCGTGGTTCCAGAGTATTACATCCATGCCTATCATCCTCAAGGGTGTCCAGCGTGTCGAAGATGTCCTCAAGGCTATTGACTACGGCTGCCAGGGCGTTGTTCTCTCCAACCACGGAGGCCGTCAGCTTGAGTTTGCCCGATCCGCCATTGAGGTTCTCGCCGAGACGATGCCTGTTCTTCGCGAGCGTGGTCTCGAGAACAAGATCGAGATTTTCATCGATGGCGGAATCCGTCGTGGAACTGATATCCTCAAGGCTCTCTGCCTGGGTGCTCGTGGCGTTGGTATCGGACGACCTTTCCTGTACGCCATGAGTGCTTATGGTGAGGCTGGTGTCGTACGAGCTATGCAGCTGCTGAAGGATGAGCTGGAAATGAACATGCGCCTCATTGGTGCTAGCACTATCGAGGACTTGCATCCCGGTATGCTTGACCTGCGAAGTCTATTCCAGCATTCTGCTGTGCCATCGGATAATCTTTCATCTACTGTGTATGATCCTTTGTCTGTGCCTGCTCAGAGACCCAAGGCTGGACCCAAGCAGGACACCCCCAAAGCGAAACTCTAGACGAGCTGTGTTTGACAAGTCTTGTCATTTGTTAATTTTTCGTGGACTTATATGTAGAGAGGTTCAGATATACGAGTTCTTTATAGCGTCGGAACTTTTTAAAATTTAGGATAAATTTAACATCGCTATGCAACCAATGCCAATTTGACTCAATGCTATTCCCATACCCATTACCCTCAACAGTACCGTGCTCTTATAATCCCCTCATAAATTCTTGCAAAGACATTGGTTTCCTCACAGCGTTATTCAACCCTTCATGATACGTCACCCATACCTTGCGCTCCTTTTCATCCTGCTTGGCTTGCTGCTCGGGAGCATTCTTCGTGATCTCAGCTAGCGGCCGCGCCTCTATGATTCGGCCAAAGAAATCACGCTTGATGAGTGTAGTGTCCTGTAATGATGCTTCGAGTGCATGTTTCTTGGAAGCCATAATCTTGTCTGTGCTGAGGTGCTCAGCGTGTCCAAGTGGGTCGCCTGCTTTGAAGCGGGACTGTCGAGCGCGAGCTTCTCGTTCTACTAATGTTCGCTTCAGTTCTTGGTCGAGAACTTGACGAACAGCATAGCGTGTAGGTGCTGCCGAGGGTAGGAGAAGTGATGCAGCTGTTTCGAATGTGGCCAGAACATCAAGATCCCTGTAGTAATGTTAGTTGTGTTCATCTGTTCGAGGTATAGAATGACTTACGGTTCCATGCGATACACATATTGTGGTGTCCTATTGGTGAGCGAGTCACTCTCAATTCTTCCCTTCTGTAGCTCGATACCAACTTCGGCGAGAACATCAGCTGCACGCTTGACCATGGCACGTTCGCTCTCCCTGCGTACGCTGGCCGTGGATCCTTGACTACCACCCACCACAACGGGCTTGACGTCCGGAGAGACAATACGCGCAAGATAAGGGAGGAACTCGGCGGCAACATCTTCAGCGCTGCGGAATGAACGCATCAGTGTGGGTGGGAGTTGTCCCTGCAAAGCCTGAAGCTGAGTCCTATTCTGACGCTCTGCTTCGAAAGCTTGGTAGTCAGCTCGAGAACCAGAGAATGGCAATGGAGGCGCAGAGTTATCCTCCGCATCGGCACCCCAGCGACGATCGTAGCCCATGCTGGGAAGATAGCGCTTGGGAGATGCGAAAAGGTGATGGCATGCTAGAACGGGCTGGCTGAGGTATTGTGCTAATTCCCACTCTTGACTAGCATAAAGCCGCGACTGACATGTGTCGTGAAAGTGTAGCCATTCGTAGGCTTGATTAGGCTTGGTGAGGTACAGATCATCGTTGAACTCGCGATTTGGGTATTCGGTAAAAACCTCCGTCATAATATGGCTGATTTCGCCGCTCGTATCAATCATTTGCCGCAGTCTTTCCATGGCATGCTTCTTTTGATACTCGCCAAAACCCAACTCAGCCTGCGGTTGCTCATGCTGTGTTTTGGATTGAGACAGATCCATAGCTTGCTTTGGAAAGCCGCCACCTTCTTGGAAGAGGCGTGAAACGATGTCCTTGACACCACCTCGACCCAGACCTCGAGCACCACCAGCGCCGCTGGTTAGATCTTGGAGGACATTGCGCTCCAGCCACTGCCGCGTGAGAGAGCCTTTTCCTTTCAGATTTGATGCGCGAAATCGTCCCGCTACCCATTCACCAACGACCATGACACCTCGAAGGTCACCCTCCACTGTGCTCTCAGCTCCTCGTCTAGCGTCAATGCCGCTCGTCATGCCCCAGGCCGCCTCACACAGCTTTCGTGCAGCGTCTTTCTCACAAGGGATACCTTCCTTTTCAAAAATATTCTTTAGCCTGGTAACCACCGACTCCATAGTAGGCTTGCCAACGTGAATAATTTCTGCCAAATTGGAATGTCGGAGTGGTCGAAGCGCTGGCGCGTACACATCATTACAAATGAGAATCAGGGGTCGGAGCAGTCGAAAGTCGTCACCCTTCTTCTTCTTTCGCCCGTAATTTTCTGTGGTGGCACCCGACGCATTCTTCTGATCCAGGAGAACAAGATCTATCAAGGCTTTGACAAAGCCACCTTCACCTGACCCTCCTGAACCAGATACAACGCCATCCACTTCATCCACCACGACACATGCTGGTTTAGCCAATTTTGGGGGGCCGTCTCCGTCCTTGCGGTTACTGACAGTTTTGACACTCTCTGTTCCCAAGCTCGTGCGGATACGGTTCTTGACGACATCGCGGCTTCGGTCGTCACTGGCGTTAATTTCCATAACTTCGTAGCCTGCTTGTCTCGCACACACATGTGCCAACGTTGTCTTTCCCAGTCCCGGAGGTCCTGTGAGCAGCAAGATTTTTCTATGAGACTTTTCCTCCTCTTCTTGTTGCTGAGCACCTGGTCGTCTGGCTATCACAGGCCTTGACTTTGCTGCTCCCGGGAACACCACGGGATCCCACTTTTTCAACCATCCCAATACCCGTCTGTTGGTATTATCGTTACCACACAGATCCATAAAGTTCCTTGCGCGGTATTTCTCCGTCCATAAGCGAGTTCTCTTGGGCTTTTTGCTGTTCGACAGCCGGGGCTCGACCGGTTGATTAGGCACATTAGGCCTTTGCGGCTGCGTTTGTTTCTGACTTGCGATCTCTGCAGATGCAGCGCTCATGAGATTGTGGATATCAACGCCGTAGTAGCTTCGTTTCGCTCGTCCTTCTTTCGTTTTCGATCGAGCTGCGACCATGGACTCGTATGTTGGCGCAGAGTTGACCTTTCGCTCCTTAATTGTGACGGATTTACCGGTACATGTTGTTGCCTTGAAAGATTGCGGCACAACATTACTGAAAATCGGAGTGGTAAAGATTGGTCTTTGACTCAGTCGTGTTGGTTCTTGAGCTTGCACATTGGGAGTGCTTGAGGGTTCTTCCTCATCAACTAGATCAATAGTTGTTGTTTGGTTTTGTGCAATGGTATCTGAAGGCTTCTCTCGTGGATCCTCGGTCATTAGACGTTTTGCCACACGAGTAGAGTGAGTAGATTCGCCATTGCTGTCCGAATCGGAATCGTCATCTTCGACAAGGAATGGACCTCGAGCTTTCGGTTTAGGAGGGCTATGATCGTGGGGTTTGGCTCGTTTCGCCGGCGGTGGAGAATGAGGGAAAGTGATAGGTGATGACGCTGAAAGCATTGTGGAAGGATTTTCAAGAGTATGAGAAGTGAAATATCCTTAATATTGAAGGATTGTGAAAATGGTGGTGTTGCTGGTGGGACTCATGAATTCCTTTGGGACGTCTCTGAGCTAGGGACGCGTCGTGTTTAATTGAGTCGCGTCCACCGTGTAAGTCAGTAGAGACCCATATATTCTCATCTTCCCCAGCTGACATAAGCGAGTGACTTTGAATTGAACCACGGCCGGACCCACGAGATAATCCGGTGATCCAGCTGAATTGATGCCAAAAATTTGGCTCTTAACGATAATCACGACGAGCCAGTTCCAAGCACCGTGGGCCTCAATCTGCCAATATGCGTCGGCCTACGAAATACTATAGTCTGACGAGACCGGTATGCTCAACTTTTGACCCCAATTGACCCGGGCTGGCTGTGCCCCCGCGCGAGGTGAATTTTGCCTTGCTAACCGACACACCATATAGAAACTCAGGCAATCATGGAACAAGTACAATCTGTTTAACATCGCCCGTGCAGCCGGCCGTGAGCCCCAAGTCAACAGTCGAGCAACATTTTTCCAGCAGAAATGGGCAGCCAAATCGAAAACCCGAGGTTATCACGGCGAGCATGTTTCCGAGAAGAAGTGGGTGCGGCTCTTTTCAAGACGTCTTCAATCCGCTGTCGATCTCCCTCCCGAATATCTAGCCGCCAACGATGGTGCCGAGCAGGCGGCTGGTCGTGGTTCAGGTCTGACGACATCCAATGTGACTGCCGAGACCTACTCCAGAGTTCCCAAGGGCAGTACAACAGTCCGAAGTCCTTCTCATCCTGCTCAGCGAGGCCGAGCTTTTGGAAACGTGAATGATATGCTCTCGGAGCATTTCCAGAACATGACACCCTATATGCAAATGACATTCGCGCCATTGGAGCGAAGGTTGGATACCGCTGTCTTCCGTGCCATGTTTGCTAGCAGTGTACGACAAGCCCGTCAATTTATCATTCACGGAGCTGTCAAGGTAAACGGCAAGAAGGTTTGTTTCAATAGAAAACTTCCATCACGAATTGCTCTAACATTTGATAGATGGTCCACCCATCGTACGCATTGAATCCTGGTGATATGTTCCAAGTTGAGGTTGAGAAAGTTCTATATGGCACTGGAGAGCAAAAGACAGCCGAGTATACAACTATGGAAAGCCGTGAGAAGGAGATGCTCGACCAACAAGAAGAGTCAGTCAGAAAGCATGGACTGAAGAAGCGATCCAAAGTTCTCGAGGCTGTTGCTAAGGAAGGAGAGGAAGCCGAGTCTGCTGATTCAAAGGCTCCTGGAAAACACGCGCGCAAGCGTGTTGAGCGAGAGGTGCAGTTGCACCGTGTCAGAAACCTCCGAACAACCGCCAGAGAGATTCTCAAGGGCGATATGAGAAACCTTTCTGCTAAGCAGAAGAAAGATTTACGACTATTCCGTGACATTGCTCAGCGTTTCCTGTCTCTTCCTGAGGCTCGTGAACTTGACGCACGAGACCTCCTCCATCAGATTCAGGCTCAAATCACAAAGCTTGAGTCTGTTGATACCTTCCGAAAGGCTGACTCAACACTGGCTAAAGCAGCCAATGCTGAGGGTTCTGCTGAAGCATCAGCCGAGGAGTCCGCTGAACCACAAGCTGAGAAATCAGATTCTAAATTAAGTAAGGAGGAAAGAGAGGCGAAGAAGTTGCAATTCAAGAACAACGTCCTTGAGAAGGGTCTGGAGGGCATCACGAATAAGGCAGATCGCGACCGGGCTATGAATATTTTAGCCACTGAGAACTTGACCCATGAGGAGACCCGCCGCCTTATCAACATTCTCAGAAACGACTCCGAGAACCCTATCGATCCCTCCAAGCCCTATGTTACTCCCTGGCGTCCTCGCCCATTCATGTCTGCCTTTGCCTTCATCCCTCGCTACCTTGAGGTTAACCCCAACATCTGTGCTGCGGTCTACCTGCGTCATCCTGTCGCAAGAAAGGGTATGGCTGAGGTGCCCACGCCTTTCAGCTATTTGACTAACCAGCTGGCCCACAACTGGTACTTGGGACGAGGTTAATGAAAAGAAATATGTGGTTTTTGGAATTAGGAAGAAATTTGGCTAGGCGGATGGGATGCCTGTGTAATATATCACCTTCTAGAGTGTACGGTAGATAACCGGATGTACCTTGTATGTATCACCACCGTTAAAAGCATGACAAGTCTGGATAGCACATTGTTTTCCTGCCACTAGAAACAGTGCTAAGTGTGCAATTAAGTCCACACATATTTATACCTATCTGAAATTATGATATGGGTCCATGTACAAAGTAGGAAGCTCGTGATGTTAGCTTTGGGAGCATGTAAAAGAAACGGGTTGTAGGTAATTGATAAGGTTTGGAACGATCACATATAATCTCCGCAACATGAGAGAACTCTCCGCGCCTCATCGGCTGTGCAACTCGGGTATACGGGCGGGCGACTCGGCTGGTAAATGGCTTAAGGAGTCATCAAGCGGATATTACATTCCCGATCTCAAGCCCCCAATGACAGTGGACCTATAATCCATGGGTGCAGAGGATGGCAGCTTTGACGTTACTGTTGGTGGCTGGATTGATACTGGTTTAAAGTTTGGAAGTTATTTTGGACATGCTTTAACAAAGGGATTGTCAGGAGCTTGATACGGCTGCTCTCTGTGCTTTCCTGGTCAACCGGTATCACACTGAGATATGATAAGAAGGTGACTGAGAGAACAAGTGCATATGTTTTTGGGTACAACTAGTCTGGACGAACAAAGTCAAAGCGTAATGCCTCAAGCTGATAAGGTGCAGCTGAGCCGCCAGTCCACTTGATTGGAGTAGACATGCAGTACGGAGTACGAGGCAGTACAAAGCCAACTCGTTTCTTCAAGGCGCCACAAGAAGCACGGATGGGGTTATTGGGTACCACGCCCATGGATAAGAATGCAGCTCAAGTCCCGGCCCAAAAGAGAATCCAGACCTGTTGATTACCGTTCTGTAGCCAATCTGAGGACTCTCCCGAGAGCTTATCAGGACGGCCTGCCTAAGTCGCACAGCCGCTATCAGAGACCCTGGGGCCCCAGGCCGCTACTGTAGAAAGGGTGAGGAGCCACATCCTTGGCTGGCCGATCCCAAGTGGGGGATTATGCGGGAAAGATGTCGATTATCTCTGTTGAGAATATTATTCCATCCCATGTGATAGACAGCTGGTGTTTTAACCTTTGGGAAATAAGCTATCTTGGCTGTCTTCATTCCCTCTAAAAGTCGAATATTCAGACTATACCGAAATAGTATCAGACCCAGGTCCAGACAATGTTCGGTTTGGAGTGGCTGGTCCAGGAGAGACGACTTACATAACGCCTTTCTCTGAGTCGCCAGAACTCAAGGGGAGGCGGGACCCTCCACGCTGATGCTGGGCTATTGCCTCCACTCAGTTCCTTGACCAACGTCAGTTTCATTGTTCCTTCTCCCGCTTAACCTTACCACGCGTGCGTCTACCTCAGGGTCTTTTCCTACATTAGGTAATAAAGTCCCAGAAGAAACATCCATTCGGTGTCAGGTCAGGTCGAGTCGGGAATCGCCTGAAGATTCACCTTAATCAGCCGCGTTCAGAGTCTAGGCCTCAGCTGCAAGAAATCCACCTCACACATTCCTATTCCTCCTCACTCTCAATCCACGATCTTTTTTTTACCACCTCAGATTCCATTGCATCGTTTCCCATCATCACCTCATCTCATATCACCTCACTTTAGTTAGGCACCTCGGGCTGTCTTCGGCGTTGACCCTGGGTAACAAGTCCCGTGGAGTTGGTCAACTCGGCAGAAGCCCTCACCTTGTCCCTACCAGATATGGTTGATTACAAAACCCGCAAAGTCAGGATGGAATAGTTGTTAGGAAGACTATATGCTCAGTCTCCAACTCCTGTTCAATTCTTTTCCAATCTATCACATCTGACCTGACATCCGCACCCGTATCTATTTACCAACCACAAAGACCTCATATTCGCTTAGTTTGAGCCAAAGTGCTGATCGCCGTTCAACCTCTAACTACAATTTCGTCCCCCACAGTCTAGGTTGTGGGCCTACGAACCAGCACATTCATACAAAACATCGTGTCATATCATCTCACGAAGAGTGTTTATCATCTGAATCTCCTCATATCCTGGCCTCTGCCATTTGTTTGATTTGCGTGCATTTTTATCACCAGATTTCGCTTGCTCAGTTACACCATGGAAGAGCCGGAACCCAAGACCGCGGTGCAGCCGGGTCCATCGACAACTGCCCAAGGGTCAACTCGCAAGAAGTCACGCAGAGGCGCCGACTCTGCCAGTCAGAAGAGGCGGTGCGTGAGCACGGCGTGTATAGCGTGCCGTAAACGCAAGTCCAAGTGCGATGGTGCCCTTCCCAGTTGCGCTGCATGCTCCAGCGTATATGGAACTGAGTGTGTTTATGATCCTAACTCAGACCATCGCCGGAAGGGTGTTTACCGCGAAAAGGTCGACAGCATGAAGGCACGCAATTCGACCTTACAGATTCTAATCGAAGCTATATTGAATGCGGAAGAAGACGACGTGTTGGGCATTGTTCAAAAGATCCGTACCTGCAATAGCCTTGACGCTGTTGCCGAAGATATTATCAAGCTGCAACAGCAGCAGCCACTACAGCCACAACCACAACAACCGACAATTCCGTTGGCTAATGATGATTCTGATGATTATGATCAATCCAATGATAATTATACTACCGACCAACCCGAGCAGGGTGAAAGGGATCTGGCTCGCAAAATGGGTGAGCTCAGACTCGAGAACGGTAACGTTCGCTTCATCGGAGGTACCTCTCATCTCATCTATCTGAGTGATCCGACTCATGAAGGAGAAATGGAGCCAAATTTTGAAGATTACACAACTGGACAGGATCCTATTACCTCTTGGACTCGCGTCACCCAGGACACTCAGCTCATCACTCACCTAATTAACATGTATTTCAACTGGCACTACCCTTACTTTACCACGCTCTCAAAAACACTCTTCTTCCAAGACTTTTTGAGAGGCAAGGCCGGGATAGGAAGAGGTACTGCATACTGTTCATCACTCCTGGTCAACGCTATGCTCGCTTTGGGTTGTCATTTTACAAGTGTAGCCGGCGCCTATGGTACCCCTGGCGATAGCCGGACGAAAGGCGATCACTTTTTTGCTGAGGCAAAACGCTTGATTGTTGAAAACGACGAATACGAAAAACCCCGATTAGTTACCGTGCAAGCATTGGCACTCATGTCAGTGAGAGAAGCCGGTTGTGCTCGCGAAGCTAAGGGATGGGTTTATAGCGGAATGAGTTTCCGCATGGCTGAAGATATTGGCCTGAACCTAGATGTTGGCCAGCTCGACAAAGAACGAATGAGTGATTATGAGATCGATGCCAGGCGAATTACATTCTGGGGCTGCTATCTATTCGACAAATGCTGGTCCAATTACCTCGGCAGGCTGCCCCAGATCCCCAAGAGTTCGTTCAACGTTTCCAAATTCGATGTATTCCCCGACGAAGATGCGGAATCATGGTCGCCTTATACGGACAGTGGATTTGACCAGTCATTTAAACAACCAGCACGAACACGAGCTATTGCTCTGCAAATGTCAAAGCTTTCCGAGATCAGCAGTGATTTGCTCGCCTTCTTTTACCATCCAAGTCACATTGGCAGGTCCAGTGGGAAGACGGTAGAACTCAAAAAGTTAAGTGAGCTGCATCGCCGTCTAGAAGAGTGGCGAAAAGAACTTCCAAGGGAGTTTGAGCCTAAAGATGGCCAGTTACCCAATGTGCTTCTCATGCAGTAAGTAACACAGTCCAGACAGCTAAGCCACAAATGACTGACCCTGAATAGCATGTTCTTCCATCTCCAATACATACATCTCTTCCGACCTTTCCTAAAGTACTCACCTACTTCTTCGCCTCTTCCGCCACATGTCTCACCCCGCCGTATTTGTACAGCAAATGCTGGAGCAATCTCAAAATTGCTTCGATTGTACAAGAAGCTTTGGAACTTGCGCCAAATTTGTAACATCGCAGTGTATATGGTGCACAGCGCATGCACAATCCACTTACTAAATCTCCCCGAGAAAACTGCTCGTCGGGATATCACTCATGGGGTAAAGCACCTCGAAGAAATTGCGGAAGATTGGCTTTGCGCGAGAAGAACCTTGAGTATCCTGAGCGTTCTCGCCCGGAAGTGGAATTGCGAACTTCCTGAGGATGCAGCATTCGTGCTTCATCGGGCCGACGAAAAATACGGAACATATAGCACCTCTGATGTCCCGTCACCTCATTCGCATGCAGGAGCTTCACCCCTTTCTGATGGTGGTCTGGGGATGAAGGTCATGGGTGAATACAGTCCCTTTCCCCCGTATAATCGAGCACAATTGGCTCGACCGATGCAACAGCTTCAACAGCAACAGCCGCAGCACCAGCCTCAAAGATCTGTAACAGACGCCATGCTGACAAGCGCCCCGGTGTCGAACACCATCCTTTCTCAACAACAGGGGATTTCTATGAACGGATCCAACGCAGGATTTGGACCCGAACCTATGGGTGGATGGGGGTCTGTCGCTGTTACATCATCGATGACATCTTATCAGCAGGCATTTGCACCCATCAACCGCAACAGCATGGCAAACACCGGCACAAGTGTCCCGCCTGTCAGCAATCCTCCAACATCCAACCGGTCTATGAGGATGGATGGGCAAGAATGGTTCTTGAACGACAGCGCAAGGTGGCACCAGAGTTTTGGGGCCTGGCAGATGGCCAACAACGGACAGGACACTTCTGCGTTCATGTTTGGTGACAACAACAATCAGGATACCCCTAACAGCAGCACAGAAGGTAACGGCAATTTGCAAGCTGATACAAATGACCAGATAGCAGCGCTTGATGGGTTAGGAGCTTCATTATCCCGTGGTGGATGGCTTCCGGGCTTGGATTAAAGGGGCTGGAAATTCCTGCTACGATACTGTTAATATGGCTGCATTTGTTTTCAATAGTCACGACTTGGATGAAGAATTTTCAGTTACTAGAAGGGGATCGGAGTTGGTCGTCAAAAGTATACTAGCCAAAACCAGAAGCATAAATTAATTGATGGATTAGGTGTAGACTTGCGGATTCGTATTGTATTACACGACAACTTTTTAAGTCGGGATCTCTCTCCTACGGGAAAGCTTTGGCTATATTATTACGATTGAATAATTAAATGTCCGGCTCAGCTCTCCGTAATTCAGCTAGGCTCACCAGACCGCATTTGCCGACCTGAGATTCAGGCGGTCGCAGATAAAGTGGCCATATAGACACTGCTATACCGCTGAAAACGAGATGGAAGGGCTGTCACATCACAAAGACGGTTCAAAACTCGAGCTTCGACGGCGATGTAGGAGGTGTTGTAAGAGGGAGCCACGTGGTATCCGGGAACAAGGGACGATAAAGCACACGCTGCAATGCGAGTCTATGGTTGAAGATGGTGTCAAGACGAACTGAAGGGTCAGTTCATGGAGCCTTTTGACCGGGGAGAGTGCAGAATACATAAAGCAGAGGAGGTACATAGCAGGGATGTATGTGGATGGGACGAGTGTGGGGAAATCGGGCCGGAAGGCCGTTGGTCCCTCGGCGCCACAAGCAAGACATTCCGGTGGTGGACGTCATGAGGGGAGGCAGCGATTGGCGAGATTGGCTTTCTGGAAAGTGAGTTACAGCGTAGGAGCTGTGTAGGAACGTAGGAACAATAGGTCAGCAAGTAAGGTACGGTATAACACAGAGTTGGGGGAAGATCACCGATGGGGGGCTCAGGCATTGTACAGCAGAGTAAGTATCCATCCAACTCGTGGCCAAGACCCTGGCATGCGGTTCAAATGCTGCTTGGAGTGATTGAATCGCCTATGGTCGCTTTGACTTATGCTGGAGCCTGGCATTGCATACATTCCACTGAGTCTAATCCGCTCTTCCGGGCGCAGGCTCTGACAGGGCTCTCGATGATTTGATTGGTGCGCGAATGCGGGCGCAAATGCCGGGTTAACTACAGGCTACCGATGATATAGTCCAGCAACAGAGGTTACACAAGAATTGGTAAGAGACAAGATGTGAGGAGTTTAACAGGAAGATGTCAAAGCTGTAACTTCAAACTTGGAAGTGAAAATTTTCAAGATCGGATATGAGAGAAATTAAATCGAAAGACAAGCTCGCGAGTAATTCCCTTTTGGGGGTTAACAACGTCCAAGTAAGTTAAGCTCTTGGAGATGAGCCGAACCCAAAGCTAATTGGCCCCCCCGGTTGTGCTCGATCTCAGAGATTGGGGGAAGAATATGTGAAAGCTGGAGCCCCAAACTTCAAAGAGTCCCCCAAGTCCCCTCCCCATTGCACTAATAACCGTTAAGGAAGGCGCATAGTCAATCAATCACCTGGGGTTCAGTTCACGTAGCACATTGGCTCATCGACATTCAAGCTCGAATCTCAGCAAAAGAACATGAGAACAAGGGGATAAAGTCAATTGTCTCGACCATGAAAATCCGGGGAACTGAGAGCAATAGGAAAGTCCCAAGCATTCTTCATCCACACCTCCCTCCCGTTCCCGTTCCCTGTCC
>JAADJF010000164.1:0-74032 GCA_012932015.1 Fusarium acutatum | reverse complement strand
TAATATAAATAAAATTTAATAATATTACAATAAACATTTAATAATCTCAATATACAGTTTTAAAATATTGCATTTTTATTTCTTTTCTTTATAAGTTCTTATTAGTGCTTATATTAAGGTATTTATAACTCATTTTGTCTTATTCTACCTCTCTCCTCTTCCTCCTTTACTTCTCTCCTTTCTATTAAAATGGACTCACTTCTTCCCTGGATTGACCGGACGACTCAATCTCTTGAGGCAGCCCAAGAAGCATATAAACCACTTCCAAATGACAATCGATTCAAAATCTCCTTCCATCGAGCCGGCGAGGGGCTTTACAAAGTAAAAGCCACCCTTGAGCAAATCAAATCACGCATTGAACGCGAAAGCCAGGGTGGAGACGCAACAAGTGGCCGGAAATCTCTCAGGAAGTGTCAAGACATAGCTGATAAGGCAACAAGGGTTTTCGGTCATGTTGCTCGTGCCTCAGAAGAGGCGAGACTGAGAGAATACTACATCTATCTTGCGCATCAGGGTCCAGATCAAAGGGTGGAAATATTGGTCAAAGAAATGATGAAGCTGGTATGCGATCTAATCCAGCAACTTGGCATCAAGGAATGTATCAAAGACGATTTGGAAGAGCTGGAATACCAGATTGGCGAACTGGAAGAAGCATTGGCAGCGCTGTCTCCGAAAGAGGAGAAAGGCGGCACTATTTTTGGTAGCCAGTACAACGCAAAGGATCTCGCTACGCAGTTTAACAACACTGGGACTGGAGCTCAGAACAACGGGACTACGCCAAAGAAGCCTGCGTGACATTTCAACGCCTTCTGCTCGGATCTATTTTGTTGCGGAGCAATTGATGCTCCTGTGCTCGACGATATGCCAGCTTGTATGAAAGGCTTGATTGGACTATGTCACTCTCTTGTACTTCCTCTTCTTTAAATAATTACTATACGCCTTATGTACCGCGACTATTATATAAGGCATCGTGGTTTCCATGATAATAAAACACTTCCTTCCATGTCTTTAGTTCCACTGAGTGATCCAAAGATTTCACGTGCTGGATGGGGTAGACAGACTCGGTCCTGGACATCTAGGCAACATCTCGGAGCATCCGAAGTGTTTGCTGCGGGGCAAAGAATGAGGCCTCCTACCTCTCAGCCTCTGTTACCTGTGTAAGGGTGGATGCTGGTGGTTGGGTGAGCATTTCCGGCCCTGTTTGATTGGCACAAGGCGCCTGCCCTGCCTAACTGGGCGCCATACAGGACTGCGCCTTTTAAACACGGACTGTAGAGGGGCCAGTTCTCCATTCGAACAACCATGGATTCGCCTGATTGACAGCTGGAGAGGAAAGAGGCCTCGTAAACATTTTTTACACCATTTGCAATTTTAAAAAGCCACATTTAGAATACCAGACTGTATAATGTTTGCGCATCATAATGCCCATTCGATAAATTTATTCCTACGTACAAGGCATTCGAAAAATACTATGAAGCGTGTTTCATCACTGGTAAAGTCTGTATTCGCCGCCAAAGACAGATCAAGTCCTCGACAGTCGCAAAACCATGGCACAAGAGGACTGTCTTCTGAACCTTCAAACTTATATGGCGGCCACACACCAGAGCCTACACGCACGCTTGACAACCCTGCATTATTGGCACCAACGCCAGAGGCAGGACTTGAGAACGGAGACTTCACATCCCAGGCGCTAGCGGCGATCTCCGACAATGCCAGGTCACTGTGGGATCGTTCATATGACAGTCTAAGAGAGAAGGATAAACAGTTGATAAAGGACTATGAGAAGCTCCTGTCGAAAGAACTTCAGCCTGAACTTGGTAAGGTTTATTTCTTGCGGTTTATAATAAATGCTAAAAGTGATCAGATGTCACTTCTCTGAACACAAGCGAGTCTGAGAGTTATATAGACAGAACAGATCACAGACACCGACAACAGCAGCTGGCATTAATTATTAGGAATGGACTAAAGCGAGCAGAAGAGGGGAAAACGACATACACAATCTTCGGCAAGACATTCGTACCACGAGAACAAGCCGCTCGCACAGCTGAATTTGTGAAGAGTATCAAGATTCTTGTTGATGAAGCAGTCAAATCTTCGACAGAAGCCTCTTTAGCTTGGGCTGGAATTTGCACTGTCCTCCCCATTCTTGTCAATCCTTTTACTGCAGAGACAGCTCAGCAAAATGGCTTTATATACGTCACGGCTCGCATGCGCTTTTATGTTGAGCTTGAACATCACTTGTGGCCGGCCAGTCTAGAAGCAGCCATTGAATTGAGACAAGAACTGGAAAACGATCTTCTTGACCTATACCAGCAGATTCTTGAATTCCAAATCAAACTTGTTATATATTTATACAAAACACGATTGGCGAAATGGAGAGACGACGTAACTAACCACGATATCTGGAATGGCATGGTTTCTGCAATTAAAGAGCTGGAGAGCACTTTTGATAAAGATTTGAAAAAGATTAACGATATATCTTCGAGGCTGGAGCTTGAAAAGCTTAACAAAAAGGCGGAGATGTTTTTTGATGCTCTGATATCAAAATTGCCTACATCTCTTGACACTACGCAGTCCCGACCACCGAGGGGCTTGGTGTATGCTGGGTATGGGGACCAGTTCAACGCGTTTGGGGGCGCAATGCAATATAACAACACGGGGAGCGGCGATCAGTATGCCGGGGTCAGGATTCAAGGGTCAACAGGTGTGGGAGGAATGTAGAAAAGGGGACACAAATGTTTTTAGACTTATGTGGAACGGGTCGAAAAATAGATTGTAGAATTGATCTATAATAAAACCTCTCCAGTGAGTATATGGCTGTAAGGAAGACTGTCTCAAGCTACCCAGAATAGATGCCAAAAGGTAGAAAGGTAACGCATGAACAGGTGAGATTCTATAGCGCAGCCACAATAATCTATCACAAAGATGAGTGAATTGCATGACTTTCTTTACCCAATGACCAAATAATATTATAGAGCGGAGCAGTAGCGGGCGAGATAGTGAGAGGCTCACTGTTGTTCTCTCACTGCATCAAGAGAAGCCAATTATGCTAACTCCATTGACGCTTTCAAGTTAAAAGAGAATGCGACCGACCTGACGATCAAGTTGAAAATCAGGCTCGGGCAAACAACGAGGACGGCAAAGGTGATTCAAGTAGTTCATTGCATAAAACATGCAGATTAAAAGTCAGCAGAACAAAATAAGATCTCATGATTGGGCCGCCTATAACAAGCAAAGAAATGGGCTTGAAAGTGGCTAAAGATCACATCGTACACAAAGATAGAAGACATGATTGGGCGGTTGGTTTGGTAGGCCTGGTCGCACAAAGGTGTTCGTGTAACAGTCAGCTTACGTGTATCTCTAACGCATGCCTTGTTCAATGGTTTCAAGCCCCATGTAAACTTCCTTAACTATTGCTGCTTAGGGAGAGTCTCTTCAATTGAGGGTGGCAGGTTAACATTCAACGACAAATTAACCTGATTGCCCCGTGCTTGATAGAGCATTTGAGAAGCCAGTAATGTCGAAATTCAAAGAGCTTGGATTGACGGGAAGTTAAGTAGAAAGTTGATGGGAAGATAATTAGCGTTGATTAAATGAATGAGATATATATGCAGAGAAATTGAGAAACGTCATTTAATATGGTTAGCTTGGTTGAAGTGCTTCCACAAGAACACGTCTCGATCTGTAATTTCCTTGATGCTCGGCAAAATCCATTGCCGAGCATCCATTCCTACCTATTGTATAGATATTAGCTCCTACCCCAACAAGCTCTCGTACAGTTTCTGGGTTGTCTTTCAGAACGGCCAAGATCAAAGCGGAACAACCCTCGACGTTCAAGACTTCTAAATCTGCTTTCCTCTCTGCAAGAAAACGAACTATGTTGGCCTTACCACCAAGCACTCCGTGATGTACGGCAGTATTGCCCATGTTGTCTGTTGAATTGATGTCTCTTACTTTCGGCAGAAAGACCTGTAGCGCTTCTCTAAAACCTAAGCTGGCAGCGTAATGGATGGCTGTCATGCCCTTCCGATCCTTTGAGTCACAAGAACTTCCGTGTCGTAGGAGTATCTGGACTAGAGCGATGTTGAATTTTCGCGTAGCCAGAATGAGAGCAGTGCATCCATTGTTGTCAGGTCTATCGAGAAATCTTGACCCTGTATTCCTGGAAGCAAGCAGTTCAACGACCTCTGTTGACTGCCTCAGGACAGCGTGATGTAGTGGAGTCAAACCTTCGTGGTCTGCAGTCCCAATCGTCATTCCTCGGTCCAGGAGAAAGGTAGCATTTCGCAAGTTGCCCTCACGAGAAGCTCGATGTAGGAGGGTCATGCCTTTATCGTCAGTTTGTTCCAGGTCGGCGTGGTGTACGCACAAAAGCCAAGCAATAGATAGATCTTCATCCTGCAAGGCCTTCTCAATATTCGATAGAGATTTCTGTGCTGGAATGTTGACAAGTGCTCCGTTCATGATCAAGAGCCATGTGATATCTTTGTTTCCGTTGCTGACCGCGTGTGACAATGCAGAAAGGCCATGCTTATTAGTGCTATTTACCAGAGCCCCTTTCTGGATCAGGAATTGAACCATTTCGTATTGGTTTTTTCTGGTCACATGTATTAATGGGTTCCAGCCGTCGTCGTTGACCTTGTTTACATTTGCCCCATGATGTACAAGAATCTGGGCAGTGCTCCATCGTTCGTACTTTAACGCGCAGCGAAGCGGTGACTTCCCTTTGGGCGTTTTTATCTTATTCACAAGGTCTGAATTGGGCTGGTATTCTAAGAGCTTTCGGAGCATCAGAACACTGCCATTTCGGGCAGCGTGGATCACAGGAAGCCAACCATCAGTGGTAGGCTGATCCAACGTGACGCCCTTATCGAGGAGTAAATCAACCAAACAGTCGAGATGCCTCTTGACCGCGCGGTGCCTTGCCATTGACCCTGGACTCTTTTTATCATGATCCAGTGACTCAGCAACTCCGTGGCCATAATAAAAGACCGCTCTTAGAAAAGACCAACCTGGTTCGAACTCAATATTGACGTCTTTTTGACTGCTGATGAAGAGACTGGCAATGGACGTCGGCCCAAGGCGAATAGCCGATGAGACAGGGGAGAACCTTTGGCTATTCTCGATAGTCACCTTAGCACCTCCGTTGATAAGCGCTTCGGCGATCTCGTATTGGGTTCCGAGAGGGCCCATGCGAAGTTTGTGCAAAGGGGTGTCTTTTTTCTTATCACCAATATTGGCGTCAGCGGAATACTTCAGAAGCTGCTTGACAACATTAAGCTTGCCATAAGAAACGGCCCAGTGGAGGGCGGTTTCACCGGCTGAGTCGGGTGAGTTGATTGAAATGCTGTTTCGCACCAGACCCTGCACCCACTGAGGTAGGTCAAAGTACGCTGCAGCGTGTAGGCCGGTCATTCCGTCCACAGTTCTCTCATGGTCCTTCTGTCTGATAAAATTCGAAATTTTCTTTAATTGAGCTGTACTGCAGAGGAACGTCATTGCCAGATCTTCTAGTTCCTTGCAGGCCTGTATGTTGACAGACTGAAGGTGTGAAGCCCAGAATGTGGCCGAATAGGTAAACAAGCAGTTGTTGAGATCGCTAGTATCCTCTGACAGCAGGCAGTCCAGGCATGTGCGAGCTATATCCGTATCGGGCTGCTCTGGAAGCAAGCCGTTTCGTGATATGCATACCCGAACGGATTCGTGGATGAGACGCAACGTGCTCTCCTTGTCATCCAGTGTGACTAGGTTATCGCAGACACGGAGCAAATATTCCAAGTTTGGATAAAGCTCCTGATCTTGCCTATGCACTCTTGCGGAAACTGCAAAGCTTTGTAAAATGTGATCTATGGTTATATCACCTCTTGCATAAATGACCCAGGTAAAAACATGTTTTGCCAAGCCGATATCAGCCGGTGCCGAGCTCTTAATTTGCTGACAGGAATTTTCGAAGATTTCTGACAAATTAAGAGAAAATTTGTGCATATTTCCGATACTGGCCGGAGAATTGCATGCTTCCAAACGATCGAGATGCATTTTCGCAACTATGAACCTAAAAATCATCAGTCTCGTTCTAAGATTGGAACCCAAGGATATTACATTTCGCTTTCTTGAGTCTGGTCTAGAATAGTTTTTAACAGAAGGTCCATTTCTTGATTGTGTTTTTGGAGATGTTGAAGCTTAGCACTGAGGCCAACACGGCGTCTCACATAAGTCTCGACGTCAGCTGGATTAGGTCTGACCTGAATCTTCTGCTGGGCGCCGAAATCCCTTGCCTGGAGGCTATTGATGCAGCTGAAGAGAACTCTCACATTTTCAGGGAGTTCCGCAAATGTTTCCAAAATTGTCTGAGTAGTTGTATCGTCACGATATTCGGCGCAGAGGTATAAAGCGTCGATAACAACATAGACCGTCTTGAACATGGAAGCCTGCTGGTGAAAAAGGCTTGCATAGGCAGTTGGATAAATAAAGTCGCCGTTCCATGACTGGTAGAATCTGGAATGCAATCCCGGAGCTATGTTGTCATAGGTGTCGACTTGTTGTATCAACTGCTCTAGTAATGCAGCCCAAAGCTGTGGCACTGATGGTTGATTGGCATCGCACTGACTGAAATAGAAAAACACACAAGCCATCTGATCTGCCTTATGAGTCTTGACTTTGTCTTTTAAGCGGTGTATAATGCTTGACCTTTATCAGACAGATATAAGCGTCTCATTTCTGCAGATATGAGGTGGGTCGTCACTTACATGAGCATGGATTTTCCCGAGCCCCCTGAGGGATCGCAACTTTGTAAGAACAGAGTAGATAATGGTAGTGATGGATGTTACTCACTGACTCCATGCACTGCAAGATGCCTTTTGGAGGAGTCTTCAGAACTCCATGCTCGAAATTCTGTGGTGCTGAGGATCCAGTCCCCCGTCCCGGTGGTGGCCTGGCTCCAAAGTCTTTCATGTTTACTTTGAGAGCTCACTTGATAACGATGCGGTTGCTTTTCAAGCCATCCACAGATAGATGATACTCCTACCGGACGTTAGAGACCGTGGGCAACTTGTGATTCAAACCGCTAACGTACCATCTAAGGAATCTGGTGTGTGTTTCCTGTCTGGGTAGTAATTATGGGTGACTGAAATTGATAACAGTTAGGTCTGTCATTCCAATAGTAGCTCTAACTCACCTAAGTAGCTGTGGTTGTGCTGTTCTCCACTCGCATTGTACTGCTTACATGAGCCTTCCGCTCGGTATTGATTCCCGAGAACTGGATGAGCCATGAATCTAAAAAAAACTTGTTATCAGTTGTTGTGTCAATGCACGCAATCTCAGAATGTTGGGAGCCTGGGTGTCTGATCTTACCTATTTCACATATTGTTTGCTTTAGGAAAATCAGGCTGAGCACCACACCATCATGTCTGAATCCCTGTTTTCTGAAGAGGGGTTCGTGCATGTTCAGCTCATGCAGGACCAGCCACTCTCATCACCATTTAAACCTACCTAAGGCAGCAGGTCATACGAGACGATATTTCATGCACCAACCCTACCTTTTGTTACATTTCCCCACCCTCGGGGTAAGAAAAAACAGCAGAATGGCTTACACCAAGAATCGCTGATCTCCCACCAAAGTCTGTCTGCTGTTTTTCCTTACCCCATAGCCCACCTTGCTACAGTGACAAGGAGCGGGGCGGTTGCATGAGATCCGAGCGCTTATCTAGTACATACTAAATAGCCAGGGTGTCAGCAAAGTGGCTTTGACCGAGGGTTATGAGCCATTTCGCAAAGGAGACCAGGCTGGGAGAATCACACAACCTTATGCACCACAGCTTGACCAGACTGAGGAAACCAGCTCTGATAAACGAGAGCTTCAGTGTGGAATAAGAATTGGGTGCTCCTTTCTTCTTTTCTGTAACACCACCCAGGCTTGAGATCAGCCTCCCAATCTTCTACCAGGTTGAGTGGCCTTTTACAGTATGTTTGCCACCAACTCTGAGCTTTGATGATGTCACCGGAAAAAAAAGGGAAACAGCCCCAGATTCACACCCATCTAAATCAATCCAATTCAAGAGAACCATATTCCGAACCTGGACCCAGTGAAAGTTTCGAAGACGAGTCTTTAGCTTCTCCCTCTCCAACTACTAGGCGACCAAGTTTTCGTCAGAAGTCACAACCAAGGCGGGCCAGCAGCATTCCGTTCCACCAAGGCACCTCCACATACGTTGGTAGCTCATCGAGAGCGCCGAGCCCGCTTGGCCAGCCGTTGACACGCCGTCCGTTCGTCGGTCAATCAACCTTACCAATCAATACTTCGTATCGGCCCACAGAGCCATCTATTCCTGAAGGGGCGACTTTGGATCAAGGAGATTACCCGGCTGATGATAGTCAACATCCTATTGTCCCCGATTTCCTTCCTTCACAACGTACCGAATTTCCTGACACGACGAATGAAATGAATTCACAAAGTAACTACTATAACCAGGGTGCTGCCCCTGGTCGCTCAACGCGATTTCCGGAACGCCTCCGACCCGCAGATGACCCAGAAATAATGCAGCTCAAAGCCGAACTGGAAGCGTATAGAGTTATAGAAGAGAAGTCAAAAGCAGCTGAAGAGCAGAAGAAAAAGGAGGAGAAGATTCGCCAAGACACTGAAGCTGCGTTCCAACTCCGGTGGGAAGCACTACAAAAGGCTCAGGAAGATACAAAACGCGAAATGGAGAGGATTAAGAAGGAGGCTGAAGCGGCTGCATGGGAGAGAGTTGAAAAGGAGAAAAGGGAACAAGAGAGCATGAGGATTCGGGAACAACACCAAGCTAGGGTTATGGAAAGCGAAATCAGAACGAAAATCGAGGTGGAAAGAAAAGCCGAGGAACAAGAAAGAAAGTCCCAGGAAAAGCTTGAGAGTGACATTGAGATGAGGTTAAAGAAGAAGATGATGGACAAGGTTGATGAGTTAATGAAAGGTTTCGAACAACGGCTTTTGATATACCCACCAGTATGGCCTCATCAAACAGGGGTCATGGGTACACAAAGTCAGAAGGAAGGGTCTTGCAGTCAACCAGAAACCCCGCCGACGAATGGATATGAACTACCACAAACCTGGCAACCAGGCCTCAATGGCCACCACACTCGCGATGCCGCATTTTATAGTCCTGCGCCCTCTCAATCGCCGAGGACAGGATATCCTCCCTCTAATACCAACTTGAGCCATGGAGTTAGGCCGCCTTCTGTACCCTTTGCATCAGATCCTTCCCAATCCCCAGAAGCATGGAGTCCACAAAACAGCAGATTTTATCGAAACGGTCAACCTGATTTCTGTCCCCGTCCCTCTTCACCGTCAAGAAACCGAACTAGAAATCTGTCTCAAGGTTATAATGCCTGGCAGCCATATGAAGAAGAGTATATCGGACCCCGGATGCCTACACATCCGGAACTCGTACAAGAACTCGCATATGCTGTTAATGAGGTTCTCAGGGATCAAATCTTCAATGGACTGGTCATGCGTCGAGACATGTATGATAGGCAGCATAACCATTATCCTCCATCTGTTCATCAGGGTCCAGTCGACCCCAGGGTATATGCATATGCCCCGGACCGAGCTGCTGCCATAGAAGCCCAGAGGCAGCGTCACATAGAGAGAAAAAATCAGAACGAACTACCGCGACAATTTGGACCGCCTCAAGGAACGATGAACGGGCAAGGCCATGGCTTTGAAAGGCCCGCTCCATCGCCAAGCATGATGCCACGAAATCGACTATCATCGACTGGTGGTACAGTCAATGTTGATAGGACCTCAGAGAGCAGCAAGACCCAATTATCTGCTTACCAGACCCCGCCACAGACTTATGGAGGTGCTGTGTTAGTTACCGGGAACAGACCCAATGCTTCAACTACGGCTTCTACGTTATGTATACCGGGAGGGAAGAACAGCGAATTTGATCGAAGAGATCTTCCAGCTCTTGAAGATGAGAGATTAAAGACATATGTAAATCCATTTTTGGAGGCATCATCAGGGAATTCAAAAGTTGAGAAACAATTATCGGCAGCCAGCGCATACATGGACTTAAAGGAAACATAGTTGTATTCTACTTTTGTGGAATAAAGTGTATTGCTATGCTGCTATTTATAGCGCATCTCGCACTCGCTTCGGATATACACAATAGACCCACCGTTTCCTTCGTCATGGAAATGCACGCTCGGCCCAGATAGCTACTATACAGTAATAACGCCGTTCGCTCGGCACGCTCGGTCCGACTCTTCGGGTCAGGGGAAAGCGACGTTAGCTGATAATAACACGTTTGAAAAACAGTATTTTAGCACGACACTTCTATCTACAACCTAATAGCATCGCCTCTGTTCCAAGCAACTCTGAAGGCGCAAAGCCTTTTTATTTACCTTCAAGCATTGTTGCCAAAATTCAGCAATAAGTGCAAAAACTACTCATTTCTAAGTATGGCTCAGGTTCAAGGGTACTGTGATACCCGGTTTTCCAAACTCCGCGGCATGATGCAAGAGTTCATTGCATCCGGACAAGATATCGGTGCCAGTCTTTGCGTTAATATCAACGGTGAGGACGTTGTAGACATATGGGGGGGCTGTGCCGACGCATCGACCAAGAAGCCATGGGGCAAAGATACACTGGTGAACGTCTTCTCGACCACAAAGCTAGTAACTAATCTGGCGGCTCTGATGCTGATATCGCGTGGCGTGCTCCGCCCCAACGATAAAGTTTCTCAGCACTGGCCCGAGTTCACAGCGAATGGAAAATCCGAGGTCACGGTCGGCCAAGTGTTAGCCCACACAGCAGGTCTCAGTGCGTGGCAGGACGATATGTCACTGGAGGATATCTGCGATATGAGGGAGGCGACTGATAAGTTGGCGCGCCAGAAAACCATGTGGACTCCTGGAACTAGAATGGGCTACCACGGTCTGACGCAGGGATTCCTTGTAGGGGAGCTGGTGCGAAGGAAGACGGGAATGTCTATCGACGAATTCATCAGGGAGGAGATTTGTCGACCGCTGGGTGTTGGGACCGACTTTCAGCTTGGCTGTCGCAAGGAAGACTGGAGTCGCGTGGCCCCCGTTGTGCCTCCACCGGGACCTTCGATCCAGGAGGTGCTGAGCTCACAGGCGGGATATGACCGAGACTCCATCGTCGCGCGAACGCTCTGTAACCCCGCACCCAGGGCCGAGGACGCCAACACGGCGCTGTGGCGATCTAGTGTATTAGGCTCAGTCAACGGTCACACAAACGCCAGGACACTAGTCAAGATCCTCTCCTGCTACTCGCTCGGCGGAATATGCGCGGGAGGTGAATATCGCCTGCTCTCTCCTGAGACAGTAGAATTGGCCCTCACAGAATACGTAAAAGGGACGGATTTGGTGACAGGGCGAAGTGGGAGGCGTGGGCTTGGAATTTATCTCACCGGGCCTGGGTCTGGGATTGTCGAAGATCAGCTGCCAGGCGGCAAGGTCGGATGGGGAAGTGGATGGGGCGGGTCTATCGTGGTTATGGATTGTGATAGGAGGCTCACAATTGCATATACAATGAACAGGATGCTGAATACAGCACATCCTTCCCCGGCTGCATATATCCAGGCTATTTATGACATCCTTGAAGTTACTCTTCCTAATGCAATATCATGCCCCTCTTAGCTTATTATCTAAATAGCATTTCTTCGACGTTATTGCATGCAGATATAGGCCATACAAAGTTGGCAACTATAGCAGTAAGGAATGGCTTAATTGTCTTGAATGCAGCAAAGTTTTATAATTTGATTATGCTTTAAAGCTAGCAGCTGATAGTAAAGAGGGCAATATTCCCGAATAACGTCTAACACTAAAGGCGGGTTAGTAAAATAGTTTATCTCCTTAGGACGCATATTACTAACGCAGATAACCTATTTAATAGTTAGTAATTATTATTTCAGTCTAGCCAGTCACTTACACTTCCAACAGCACCCTGCCAGTGGCATCCTCGTCCCAGAGTGTCCGCCAAAGCGCAAGTATCGCGCCTCCAAGGGAATGCGTTTGGTTCCGGGTTCTCGCCCCTTGTGCCAGACAAAGTACCCTTTCTGAAAGTCAGCCACGTTAGAAAAAAGCTCAATGAGACTACATACACAGAAGTATTGAGCATTGGGGTTACCAGCACATTCCTTGCTGTTGTAATCGGCTGGCTTGGCCCAACCACTGTTTGTCCACCAGGGATAATTCGCAGACACGGCGGGGAGGCAGACAATAATAAGACTGAGGAGCTTCATTGTGGCGGTAACGGGAAGAAGTGTGTAGGAGAGTCAAGTAACAAAAGACAAGAGGGATGCGGGCCAGATGGGCTGGTCTGTTGGGACACTACTTATTTATACCAGGAGAGATAATATCGAGCTTCATTGCTGCTTTGCTCACCGCTGTTGAAACAAGTCGACACAGTGTCTTGGATGGATCCTAAAGTTCGCTGGGTAGGGAAAAGGACCCCATATATTATTAATTTAGCGATATTCCCGGTTATTTCTGTCCCCCACTTAAGTAACTTAACCAGCATTGTCAGAAAGCATAAATGATTAAAAGAGCTTAGGCTGGGTTGTTTCTGCTGTTGAACTAGTAATCCAGGGAGTTTCCATGAGTCAGTCCACATGAGGGTTATTAACCGTGCATATTTAACCTTTTATTTATTATCCACCTATACGAGCTCGTGAACAAGCTGTGCGCAGACGTCAGTTGTCAGATTGATGTCTGTCCAAATTCTGTATAGCTGCTGCTCATCACAGTGCCTTTTTGTCCGGAGTTTCAGCCAGTTTCAGACGAGAGTCACGCCACTGCAAGCAGTTAGTCTGCGTACTTTTGAACATGGACACGGAGTACGACTTACCTTGCCACATGAAATCGGCTCATAGAGGGGAGGATGCTCCTCGTCAATACACGTCGGCAGAACCTCGCAGACCGCGTCCGGGTTGAACCCGAGGAAGAAGGGCATGGCGTAGCGGGAGGTCTTTTGCCGGTTATACACGCGATGCACTGTGGATTTGAACCGATTGTTCGAAAGCCTCTGCAGAAAGTCGCCTATGTTGATGACCAGGGTCCCCTCGATAGGCCGTGCGTCGAGCCACTCGTCATCTGCCGAGAGAACCTGCAGACCACCAGACATGTCCTGCCAAAGCAGAGTCACGCACTGGATGTCGGTATGGGAGCCAATGCCTACGTCGATATCGTCGATGTTCCCGTCAGTGCCTGGGTAGTGAATGTGTACTGCATCTGCGCCGGGAGTGGTGATGATGGAGTCGAAGTAGTCCTCGGGTAAGTCGAGAGCCAGGGCGAATAAACGGATGAGTTTACGGGCGAGGGCTAGCCGCTTTTGATAGAATTGGGTAAGTACAGGGCGGAAGTTTGTGAGGTGGCTTGTTCCGTCCCAGACATAGTCTGTGGAGGAAAAGTTGGAGTTGATGTCAGCGACACAATCATGAGTCTGGTCGATGCGGGTATCATATCGCATGGAGAAAGTTTCCTTCTTGTCTATAACAGCGTAAGTAAATCGAGATATACTATTCATCGAGTTGCCTACCTCTTGTTTCCTGATTGTTGATCTGTGTGCTTCCAACACCGTGATAACCACAGAACTTGCCTGCCTTCTCAAACGAGACCCGGTCCTTGTATGCTTGTTCCTGGTTGAAGAAGGTCTTGACCTGTTCGAGAGCCTGTTCAATCAATTCCTGAGGAATTCCATGGTTGGATACGTAAAAGAAGCCAGTATTCTCTGCAGCAGCTTTGATTTTGGCGGCGATGGCCTTGCGGGCAGTAGCATCGCCGTTGAGGGAGCTGAGGTCGATGATGGGCATTTCATCGAGCGTCGGAGTACGGGGCGCCCCACAGCGTACACGGCGGAAAACAGGCCCGTCCGGTGTCATCAGCTGCACCGTTGTAAACGCCGAGACGGGGCCTGTGGTTTCAATTGTGGTAGTAGCCATGGTTGTTATTCTTGATCAGTTGATTGCGGGTGATGAGGTGAGGTTGTTGACGTTTTAACGATGACACCGGTCAAAGTGGGGGAGCCTGACGGTGGATCGGAGCTCAAATCAGTACAGAGAACTTAGGCTCCTGTTAACTCCTCTATTACTGCTTAGGGCACTACTATCAGCAATATACCTGGGATTGGCGACTTGATATAAAGTAATACTTGAGCGTTTGACGTAGTAGAGTGATTGAAGTTGCGCAATATTGGCGCAGCTGTAGGTTAGGTACAAGACGGAGACCGTCGGAGATGGGGGACCCATAACTGCCGACGGGGCCATCCGTGGCGGAGTTCCCCGTTCCCCTATCGCTAAACATGCAAAGCTAAGATCCACAGAGCTCGCGATTGTATTGGCTACACTGGCTCTAGTGCAAACGTGCAATCTGATACGCGTGGTTATCTTTCGCGGGCACAGATAACAGCGTCACTAGTGAAACTACCCTGACCGGCGACCGTCGGCCATTTCACCACCGCCAATAGGATCAAGTCTAATTCCTCAGACCTTATCAATTGTGCATTCTGATTCTGGGGTTTGTTGATTAAGTGTTTGTGGTTGGTCCAAACTTGATATGCTGCATTCTATAAACATCAACCCTGGTCCTCCACTTACAACTGCTCAAAGTCGATCCTACGTTTCTTTTCACTATAACAAAACATTGGAGAAATCATGGCTTCACTCCTCTCCAAAGCCCACGACCGTCTCCTCGTGAAAAAACACTGCGCAGACGGAACAACCGAACCGGCCAACTTTCTCGACAATGACTCCATCCGCCCAACGCCCGTCAAGGACCGCACCTGGACGTCCATCACATACTCTGCCTTTTGGTTTGCAGCCACGGCCAACGTTAGCAATCTGTATGCAGCCTCTACAGGTCAATCTGCTGGGCTGAGTATGTGGGAGGCTTTGGCATGTTCGCTTGGCGGCCAGTTACTCGCTGGTTGTCTCATGGCGCTTAATGGCCGTGCTGGTGCTTTGTATAGAATTCCTTTTCCTGTTGCGTGTCGAGCGAGCTTTGGGACATGGGGTGCGCTGTGGCCGACGTTTAATCGAGCTGTTATGTCGATTGTTTGGAATGGTGTGAATGCTGTGCAGGGTGCGCAGTGTCTATAGTAAGTTGACTTCAACCAAGAGTCGGACCATCTTTGGTTCGTAGCTAATCGTCTTTCTCTACAGTGTATTTCTTCACGCCATATTTCCCTCCATCGCCAACATTCCCGACATCATGGGCTCCAAGTCCGCCCTCAACTCGGCCCAGATGCTTTGCTTTTTCCTCTACTGGTACGTTGCTCTAGTGCACTAAAGCAAGATAAGAACCTTGCGAGAGTGTTCGCTAACATCACTGTTCCATCTCAGGCTTATCAATTGCGCCTTTCTCTTTGTCCCCGTCCCCCGAATGAGAAAGCTCGTCCACATTAAAGTCGCCGTCTACTTCGCCGCCACCATCGCCTTCGTGGCATGGACACTATCCCTCTCCGGCAGCGTCCGCAAGACTTTGACTGAGCCGTCAACCGTCAAAGGCTCCGAAAAGTCCTGGTTGATCCTGAAGTTCTTCTTCCTGGGTCTCGCCAGTTGCGGCACCTTCATCTCCAATGCATCTGATCTGCAAAGATATGCCTCTAAGCCAAGCGACGTTATTGCTGGCCAGGTGTTCAGCTTCCCAATGTCTAACTTCTTGGTCGGCGTGTTTGGCAATTTGATCGCGGCTGCTAGCAAGGGTATCTTTGGCAAGGTCATTTGGAATCCGCTTACAACTCTTGACATGCTTATGCAGGGCGATCGCCATACCTCTGCGAATCGCGCAGGGTGTGCCTTGATCTCCTTCGCTTATGTCTACTCTACTGTTTTCTCAGCTATTTTCGAGAACTCTATTCCGTGAGATTACCTTGTCTTTTCTCTATCGAACTTGTTACTGACCTGTAATTCCCCTAGCGCCGGAAACGACATCGCAGCTCTCATGCCCAAATACATAACAGTGAAGCGCGGCTTCTTTATCTGTGCAGGTATGGATCCTCCAATGCTCCCAATGCCTGCAACCAAAGAGCCAGAACTCATGACTAACAACTTGTAGTCATCTCGTATGCAATTTGTCCATGGTACCTGCTTTCATCTGCAGCCGTCTTCATCAACTTCCTCAGCTCGTACCAGATCTTCCTCAGCGCCATCACAGGTATTCTCATCTGCGATTACTATCTCCTGAGGCGCGGTGTCTTCGACATCCCCATGCTTTACTCAGGGCATAAGGACTCAACTTACCACTTCTTCCACGGCTTTAATCTCAGAGCTTTTGCAGTGTATTTGATTGCCATTGCACCCAACTTCTATGGATTTCTCTACCAAATGGGTGTTAGCGCACCATTGGGCATTCAGCGGTTCTACTATGTTGCCTATCCCGTCGGACTCTTGTTGGCGTTTGGAAGCTTTTGGCTTATCAACACGGTCTTCCCGAGCAAGAATATTCCAAAGGTCTCGGGCTGGAAGGAGCCCAAGGACTTCGTGGAGACTCATGATGGTACCTTTGTCAATGTAGTGATTGACTCGTCTGATGCAGCCTCTGGGGATCAGGAGATGGGTAATGCTCAGAAGCCTGCAACGGAGAAGTATTGAGCCAATATTAGTCCTTAATTCAAATGAATCTCTCTTGTTCAACTTTTATTAGACACGAAGTATCCATCTCATCATCTGGGCCGGCACAATGGTGCCCAAATTAGAATGACTCGTTGCCTAATAAGTGTACTACTGATCTCGCTCGCTTACTTCTGTTGAAGTATACTCCATCCTGGTACTCAAAGCTTCAAAAGGCGGCCACCAAACATCAAGGCCAGGCAACATCTCTGTTTGCGCGTCCACATCTGGTCGCACCGTATCGAGAAGCCGTTTTCTCATCATATTCATAGCCCAGATAGACACTGGTTCCACAACATATGTATCCTTTCGCAGATTTTGCACTTCCTCCATTAGACGAAACGTCTCATCGATGTCCTCGAGATGGTCTGAGAACTCAACCAGCGTGACGTGCGCATAAGCGCCAATGAGAAAGTCGAAAGTGTGGATGATCTTTTTCTGCCTGGTCATTTCCCTTGAGAATCGTATAATTTGGTGGCTATGTTTTAGTATGCCATAAATTTGCTCGTCATAGACCGTGCATTCGCCGGTGCTACCCATGTCTCCTTGTCTTTGTCGGGATAGTTCCCATCTGTGGGCGAGTAAGATGGATGTCGAAAGAGCAAACTGTAACTCCATATTCTCCTCCAAGTTAAACACTGCAATCCGTTAGTTAAGAGCCACGAGGCTAAATATTCATAGCTATAAGGTACATGTTGCATTGGTGGTATGCCATTGTAAAAAACGTCTCTGAAGTTGGTTTGCTGAAACGTGTTCTTCAACTATGCCTCGATATAGCAGTATAAAAAGCTCAAGCTCGGCGACAACTTCTTTGTCTAACTTGTTAAACCCGTCTGCATGCTTGACTATATCGATGTAGTGTGCCGCCAGGTCCATTCGCACAGCCGATAGCTTCCCTACACCGATAGTAAATCTTGTACACCGGTAAGCAACTTTTTGTGGATAAGATAGAGGATTTGATGACATACTTGAGATGTTGTAGACATGCTGCATTCCATGCGAGTATCCGGTTTCTATTGTCCTCTGTGTAGCGTAATGGTATTTGTTGTTTAACAGGGAAGTCCAACGAGAGCATAAGGTGAAGGATGAGCGAACCACTCAGGAGCCACGCGTCAATAAAGCTATCAGAGTATCCGAGATTCAGATTAAGAAGACATGTCAGAAGCATGGCGTAGAGAGACGGCAGGCTTAGAGGAGACTCCAGTGCGAGCTTTGCGAGCTCAGACTTAAGGACGCCGTAAAGTGACGAGTGAAGGTCTTTGCTGATGATGGAAAAGTTAGTTTGCATACCTGCCAGCAAGCAGGTGATGGAGAGGAGGTTATACTCCCCACTTAAAGCTTTATCTATGGTCCCTTGTAAGAAGTGCAGTCGTGGGATATTTTTCCTAGATCTAACGCACGCATTAGCAAAGATCAAGGGTTTAAAACAGAGAAATGAGATCAGGTGTGTCTAAAAATCAGCTCGTGGTGAAGGCAAGTGTTATCTTACGTTTCAATCAGACGTGCTCCTAGTCCATTTTCGGCTAATTGGGTCCTAGCTGGCTCAAGTAGCTCGACGACATCCCTTGGAGTTTCGGGGTTGCCGTTGATCCAGGTATACATTTTTCGAATGACACGAACTGGGGCGACTTGTGGGTCAGGACAGGTTGCATCTCTTTGATCCTCAATTGTCTGCTGAGAGACTTCAGCAGCTACTGGTACTGATGTAGTGGCATCCTGGTTACTTGATGTAGTTTGTAGTGCGCGAGAGGTCGCAGTTTGTCTTAGGTCGTGCACAGCCAAGCGCAACTCTGCCAGTTCGGACTCAACGGCCATGAGCCTAGGGAACAGATTTCAATTCAGAGTCCATGATGTATAATCTTAGAAAATATACCTTCCTTCGCAGCTGCATGCTTGAACCAGCCGAGGTGGACTCCTCGTGATGGAGCCCTCGAGCCCTTTAGAGGTCTGGGTAACGCGATGCGCATCAAAGGGAAGCTCACAGGGTATTCTGCATTGAATTTTAGCACATGTTCCTTGATCCATATGACCCCCAGATTGTTGTAAACAGCTGACCTCAAGGCTTTGCAACGACTGCAGACAACTGAGCCGCTTGGTACTTCACATCGCGTCTTGAGACGGCGACACGTTGGGCAGGACACTACTCGGCGACGGTTCTGAGGCATTTCTGTGGAAAGTATATTTCAGAGAGTGGACAGTTAAATATGTATAATGTTCTGGTAGTGTATACGTAGAGCTGCAGTTGCATCAAGGTAAGAGAAGAGAGATTGGGGCGTAGATAACTTGCCTAAAAAGAGGTATTTCAGATGTTCCGAATTTAAGCCGCTATCTGTTAGCGCCTGCAACTAACTAAACTTCCAGCACTAGATTCCATTAGTTCACTGCTACGATATAGCCAGGTGAGCTACGCTTGTGTTTGAGTTAGCGCGTAAAGCCTCAAATTCAGGCTCACACCAAACTACTCGGATTTAAAGTGCAATGCATAGAGGATTGCGGTTTGCTAGCTCTTTTTCTTAAGCCTGAACCTCTCAACTTGATTGCCCCGGCTAATGCAATTATGTATGACAAGCTCGCCTTTTACAGGCATCGACGCAGTGCGCTCGTGCATCGTGTCAATTCGTGAATTCTTACTAGTGGTTAAGTAGCTTTCGAAAAGCAGGCAAGCTGAGAAGCTATCCGGACAGGGCACAGCTCTAGCCAACACTAACGACCGACGGATGACTCCTTCTGAATCCATCGCTTGATGAACCAAACGCCGACGAGAATCTTAACAAGACGTCCTAGACTTTGGAAAGACGCTTTATAGTCTTCATTTTCTTTTTAGATTTAATATTAATATTTTTTCTTATTATTTCGAATATTATACTTATACTTAATAGAGGGAATGAACAGAATTCCTAACTAGCTGTAATAAGTAAAGAGCCTTCTCCGCACACTCCGTTATCTCCCCTTATCGCCCAGCATTGGACGAGCACTTAAAGTGGCTTGTAAAATAAGACGGCCCTCCCTGATACCCCTCAAGATCATCCAGAATTGAGAAGAATCTTTACCTAACCCAGTGCCGGCTGTAGGTCACTAACTCCATCGCGCGATCGTAGTTTCTCCTTTCAATGACTTATCGACCTAGACCAGGAGCAAGGGGCTCCGGCTTGCGAAGCAAAACAGGCTGTGTACCATGTCGACAACGACGAAAGAAGTGCGATGAGTCTAGGCCGGTTTGCCTTGGGTGCGATAGAAACCATTTGATCTGCCAGTGGACAGCCCCATTGAGCTCCAAGTCTCCGTCGGCAGACGCGGCTCGTGATCATAGGACTCTCCAGCCAGACTACAGAGAAATAACAACACATACCGACAAGCGACTATCTTCTCGGGCAATGTTCCCAGTCACCGCAGGCCCGATAGTTGTGCCAGCCCAACTCCGCAAGGGCACGAATCGGTATCTCTTCGAACATTTTCTACATGTCACAGCAAAACGAATGGCTGGACGAACATACCCTGAGAATCCGTTCCTCTCTTGCAATCTCAAAATTGCTTCTGGTAGCACCATAATGCAACATGCTATCCTTGCCATCAGCGCTTCTCACTTGCTATACAAGAGGCCAGACATGGCTGAGATATGCGCATCTCATTACGCGATTGTGCTTCGAGCAATGAAACATGCTGTGACACGGTGGAAGGCTCTTCATACTCGCGATCAGATTGCGCTGCTGGCTACAGCACTAGCCCTCTGCTGGTTCGAGGTTAGCTAACTTCCTGGCGATGCTAAAACCACGACGCTGACTTGTCGCAGACCATCGATGTCAACACTAGCGGTGCATTGTATCACCATCTAGAAGCGAGCAAGTTCATGTTCCAAGCGGTCAAACGAAACCTCATAGATCATGATCCGAGCTTGTTTGGCTTCCTGGCAGAGCAATACGCGTACCTCGCCACTGTCTCCAACATAACATTGCGCTCTGATCGTTTCGATCCTGAGATGAATCAAACCCTATCGCTACCTTCACTGGGACTTCTGAACAAAGGGTCCAATTTCTACGGATGCCTTTTTGGCTGCTCCCACCTTGTGTACGAAACAATTCCTATGATATGCGACCTGGCCAAGTTACGGATCAAAGAGGGAATCGCACCTTCACAGACATCCTACCAGCAATATGAATCCATCCTTGGAGAGCTAAAGACCTGGCGACCAACACAGAGCTATTTTTCCAAGGACTTTGAATATGCAGGTCAGCTCTATCGTGAAGCCTGTCTTGTCTTTCTCGAATCCTCCTTCCGAGGGTCTGATACACCCAGCTTGGACCTTTATGCGGCGGTTGAACCTTGTCTAGGTCGCTTCTTGGAGGTCTTTGCCAAGATGTCATATGAGTCCCCATCATGGACGACCGTTATGTGGCCGATATTGACGGCCGGGTCACACATGAGGTGCCTGAAACAGCGAGATCAACTTTCAGATATTATATTGAACTCGACCTTTGACATGAGGGCTGTTGATAACACGCTACATCCACTCAAGCTACTTTGGGAAAAGATGGCTTTTGATGATGGTTATTATGGATCTTACGGGCTGGAAAAAGTCTTGAAAGAATGTGGGATTACCATGTGTGTAGGGTGATGATTAAAACCAGTCTGTCTGATACCCTATGACTACTCTCTTAATCTGACTACCTAACCCTGACTACTGATTGATCTGTGTAAATTGACTTAGTACAAGTCGCGGAATGACTTCTCTCCCCGCAAGTAGTCCAGCGGATGCATAGCATCAACCCATCCCAGAAACGGAGGACTCAGCCCGTAACCCATAAGTTCCAACGTATCATCATCATAGGTCTCCAGCATCTTTTGAGCCGGCGCAACAAGGTACTGATTCTCTTCCTGCCTCAAGAAGCTCTTGGTATAGAAGCAGCTGTACATCAGCCTTTCCTCATCAGTGGTGGTGTTGGCCGATCCTCCATGATAGCAACTTGAGAGAAACAAGAACGCATCTCCCGGTTGAAGCTCAGCGTAGAATGATAGCTTCTCGTCTGGGGGCGTCGCAGGATCCCAGAGGTGAGAACCAGGGATGAAGCGGGTGGCACCATTTGCGCGAGTCGTCTTCCTTCCAGCAACAAAAAAGCCAAGCCCTGTATCATCACCGATCTTGTACTCAGATGCCATGCGGCGCTTGACGGCGTGATGGTGGATCATGTCATCCCTATGAAGGTCCTGATCTCTGGCTCCTGGAGCAATGCTGAAGATGACCGTGTTGTTCAACTGAGGCTTGCTAACGAAAGTCTTCCACTCAGATCCAATCCAACAGCTATGCGTGGATGTAAGGAGATTGTTGGCGACTTCTCGAGCAAGAGGATTCATGGCAATGGTCTTCATATAGATGGCTGACTTGCCAGCCAGTCCCATTACCCGCTTTGTCTCTTTGGGGAAGAACTCTCCGGCCCATTCTCCGTCTGTTTGTATGAACTTCCTGGTATCTGTCTCTATCACAGCAAGATCCTTTTCAGAAACAGCGTTTCGAATAACACAGCCACCTGCCTCAATAATGGCTTGGGTAACAGCTGCAGAGTTGGCGGTCACAATGTCAAAGATTTTGGCTATTGGGACGGGGCGAGATCGGTCATCACCGTACTTTGAAACAGGGACACAGTCCACTCGAGATGAAAGGTCTTGACTGATGGAAGGGGCCATGATGGACTAGAATTGCTTTGGAGTAATGTGAAATGGTTTCTCTTGAGCCTTGATGCAATAGTTCTGTTACTACTGGCGAAACAAGTAATCCTGATGCTCCTTTTAAATGTAAGGAGGACAGACATTATACTGATTTATCATGCTGTATCATGATCCTCTAATCGTGCAACTTCATGTCATAGATGTCGCATCTTTCACCTAGACAGTTCGCAAACCGCAAACTATGACAGCCAATCCTTTGTCGATTACTTACTATGGGGCCATTGATTGTCTTATCTGAAGATAAGCGCGTCTTTTTGGCCATTTTAAGCTTCCCAAACGAGGATTGGTGGCTGACATTGGCTTGGGAATTGCTTATCAGCTTCCACTGATGCGGAGCAAGATAAGCGCGTATCAGTGTAATAGAACCATTGCAGCGCCTCCCTCTGGGTTATTAGTGCCAGTTAGGCTATATGTGCATGGCTATCATCAGGCATTTCATTGGTTTGTTATCCTTTCAGTTTGAAAAATCATCGGGATTCTGGCTCCCTGTATCTAGAAGGGATCGCACCCGACTCACCCAGATCACAATAACACCAAAGCTAGATAAACGCGTATTTTTTGAAAGCCAACACCCCCGAACCAAACCAAGTCGATAAGCGCAAATCGGGTGTCTTTGGCTTCAAGGCGCCCATATCTCTGGGCAGATATCAGTGAAATACACTACTGCTAAGAAAGACGAAACGTCGATTAATAAAACCTCTCATTGTTCCTGTCAATGATGAGAGAACTTCAATTTAATTAACAAGAGTGTTGGAAACTCTGTTGCTTGACTTATCGATACAAAGTTCTCGAATTGCTTCTTGCAACATGTCAAAAGGTAAGTGGTGAAGATTCAACTCACCCTTCACCTAGCAGTCCCTAACACCTAAATGCAGACAATCACAAACCCGGATCATCGACTGATATTTCCGCAGCCGATATATCTCCAGTTCGCCGCGACATCGGCCCTCTCCGCATAATCGCGATCGGTTTCAACATCCCCAACAGTTGGGTCGCCATCGCGGCAAGTTTATCTACCGCTCTCGCAGCCGGCGGTACAGTCAGTCTCATCTATGGGACGTTCGTGTCATGTGCCTTCTATGCTTGCGCTGCTGTGACGCTCGCCGAACTAGCCAGTGTATACCCAACTGCTGGAGGCCAGTATCATTTCACCAGCATCTTGGCTCCTGAAAGGTACAATCGGCAGTTTTCGTATGTCTGCGGTATGATATCAACGCTGTCATGGACTATTAATGCTGCGAGCGTGGCCCTTATCGGGAGCCAGTTGCTCATTTCTTTTCCTCAGTTCTTTAACGGCTATGAGCCGGAGCGATGGCATTTGTTTCTCATCTATCAAGGACTGAACTTGTTTTCACTCTTTTATAACTTGTTCCTTCTCAAGCGTACAAACTGGATCCACGATTGCGCTTGTAAGTCGACGCTCGTCAACTATGTATCCTCTTTCTAACAGAGCCATGCAGTTGTCCTTACTCTGTCAACTTTCTTCGTCACATGCATAACATGTTTATCTCGAAGCAAAAAACAATCTCCAGAGTGGGTGTGGACAAACTTCGAGACCACGACTGGCTGGAATGATGGTGTTGCATTCATGACTAGCTTGGTAACGCCCTGCTACATGTACGGCGGTCTGGACGCTGCCCTGCATCTTGCTGAGGAGACCTTGAATGCATCACAGACGGTCCCGCGCGCTCTTATGGCAACAATAGGCATAGGCTTTCTCACGGCCTTTACATTCGCTGTCTCCATGGCGTACTGCATCTCTGATCTGGAAGGCCTCCTTACTGCTACGTAAGTATACCTATCAGCCGTGGAGATTCATGACTGACCTTAACAGAATGCCCATTTTTCAGCTTTGGCGTACCGCAACGCGATCAGATGCCGCTGGAGTAACTTTTCTCGTTTCGCTAACGATCATCGTTATCTTTGTCCTCATCGCCATCCAGCAAACGACATCTCGCCTGATATGGGCATTCGCTAGAGACCATGGCCTCTACCTCTCACACCACCTCTCTCAACTTTCTCCAAAGCTTAGGGAGATTCCTTCCAATGCACTTATCCTGAACACCGTGCTGGTGTTCTTTTATGGGTGCCTGTTTTTGGCTTCGACTGCAGCCTTCAATGCTCTTGTTGGCACATTCCTCCTCTTGCAAATGATCTCATTTGCTTTACCAGCTGCCCTACTTATCTACCAGAAGCGCAGCTCAACCTTTCTTCCTCAATGTCGTGGCTTTCGAGTTCCGGACCCCGTTGGGTGGATTTGCAACTTTGGAACTATTATTGCGGCTGTTATTGAACTTGTGTTCTTTGTGTTTCCCGGCTCCCTCCCCGTATCAGCCCTGTCCATGAGTAAGTCCCCTCATGGTACCTAATACGCTTTTGAATGGTATACTAACAGTAGAAAAGACTATGCCAGTGTCGTTCTGTTGGTTCTCTTATTTTTCTCAATAGTGAATTGGTTCATATTTGCGAAACAACACTACCAAGGCCCCCGGGTTGAGCTTATCCTAAACCAGAGGATATCTCCAGATACATGCTTCGAAGACACTCAAACGGTCGGAAATTTAGTCAAACAGCCAATAGGTAAAGATAAAAGCCTTATACTCTGAAAAGATAATAAGGTTTAAAAACCTTAACACTAGCTTCAAGTAAGATACTGGCTCAGAGGGTATAGAGGTAAAATGTATTGTTATATTGCTATTTATAGCATATCTTAAGATGATATTTTTCATAATATAATAATAGACCTACTCTTGCCTTTATTCTGAAATACATGATCGGCCTAACTCTTTACAAGTAAGGAGAATACAGCCTATTATTTTCTCATCAGCCGCTATGTGTTAGCGCCTGCAAATGAACTGCTATTGCATATTTCAGGGCTAATAGCCAGACTCAGAATCGCGATGTTGCGGGGTAGGATGAGTTCATCGATCACAATACAGTACCAGCCCTTGAACCCTTTATATTTCTTGTAAAGTTCGTTAAAAGAGGGACTGTGGGTCGTTTATTTTATGCGTCAGAGATATCAACAGCCCAAGATGTATTCGCAGTCTATTGGCACAGAATCCTTCCGTCTCATCTCCATTACCATCGATTTCAATCAGCAACCCTCTCTTACCCTCAACGAACATGAGATTTCCAACCCTACCAAGCCCGAATACTATGCACTCTCCTATACATGGAACCCCCCCAATATGGGCGATCCCGTATACTACGCAGACACGGACGTGCGCTATATTCTCCTCAACGGGTCCACATGCGCTGTTAAGCCTAATCTTTACGATGCTCTCTTCCCGCTCCACCATTCTTATCCTCAGATGCTATTCTGGATTGATGCCCTCTGCATCAATCAAAACGATTTACAGGAGCGCAAACTTCAAGTTGGCATCATGGATCGAATCTTCGGAGGTGCCAGTTGTGTGGTTGTCTGGCTGGGGAAACCCTTCGCTAAGCTTGAGCTAGGGCTCCAAGTTGCAGAACGCATAGCCTGCGTCGCCTCCACAGCTTGCAAAGCCATCGTTCGGGAGCAGAAATATCCCCACACCCATCATCTGGAAGAAATGAAAGAGGCCTATGGACTTGACCCGTTGAGTTTCGATGAGGCTGATGCCCTTGTTACGCTCTTCAGTTGCCGCTGGTTTGGGAGACAATGGGTGATTCAGGAAGTGGCCCTAGCGGGACAGATCAATATCATATGTAATGAAATGAGCGTCCCGTTTGACAAAATCGGATCGACAGCATTGTTCTTGCACCTAAGTGGCTTGCTTGTGGCAATCGGCAACCTACTGGTCGCGGGTGGGAAAGACATGCGTTGGTTGGAAGATATGCACCTCATGCAGACCGGGAGAACTCAAATAGTCCGTGAATGGTGTAAAGGGGATCGCAGTGAGTGGAGGGATGTTTTGCCTTTGGTCGACTTTACAGCTGGAATTGTCGAGAACACTGTGGCTGTCGGTCAAAGAAAGGAGAGTATAGTTGGCGTCGTTCTTCTAAAGCTGCTTATGTGGCTAGTCGGTTTCGACTATGGAGATCGTCGCGATACTATATATGGACTGGCTGGTATAATCAGTCGCGTCGTCAGCACTCACGGTCTTGACAACATTCCCCAGAGACTCCAGCCGAATTATCGCCTGGATACAGCCACTGTGCTCTATAATGCGGCGACGGAGATTCTGCAGGCGACTGGGAGTTTAGCGCTTCTGGGTGTTGTCAAGGACCCAGCTCTACGTGAGACCACGGCCCTACCGTCCTGGGTCCCAGACTATCCCCCAAGAATGGCGTTGAATCCAATGGCTGGGCCAAACTTCAAGTCTCTGGGTAAGTTCGACGCGTCAAAATCTATAAATACGGCTAGGTATGGTGACGACTTCCACATAGACGACAAGGTCCTGCATGCTCGCGGCTTCCTCCTGGGTCGTGTTAAAGCCATGGGCGAGTCTTTGAAACCCATGATTTCTGGTGGCAACTTCGCTCAGTGCGCTGCGATGCTAGTTGACGCAGAGGAGATATACGACATCACGAAGCAGCCCTTCGCGGAGGCATTCTGGCGAACATTGGTGTTTGATCAGGACTTATCCGACCGCCCAGCCAAACTTCCCACGACCAAGCATTTCCAAGATATGGTACTAATGATGATGGCTAAAAGAATCAGCGATGAGTTCCAATCTGGAGGAACCGATGCTGTCAGGGCCTTTCTACAGACTCTAGAGGCTATGGATACATTGGAAGCCAAACATCCGAACCAAAGTCCCTTCCCCACAAGTAGGCTCCTAGCCTCATTCTGCAGTGGGTTTGGCTTCCTACCCGAAACTGGGGACGATAAATTATGGGCATACGAACAGCGGATGGCTTGGGTGGAATCAAAGAAGAAGGGCTTGGTGTTTATGTCTTCCTTGCTAAGCACTACTCTATACAACCGGCGACCGGCGATGGCAGAAGGAGGTTATTTTGCGTGTGTATTCGAGTCTACAATGGTGGGTGATGAGATCTGGGTTGTGTCTGGGTGTCCCACGCCCCTAGTTATGCGAAGTAAGGGTCAACAGTACTGTTTGATCGGCGAGACTTATGTTCACGGTATCATGCATGGGGAGGCTGTTCATGCTAACAACAATTGGGTCCACCTGGATATTATATAATTCGCAATTAAGAATTATCAGCAGAATGAAACCAGAAAACCTAAATTACGAAACGCTCGCATTTCCGTTGGCTAAAACTTATCAAAATGCTCCACGCAGTGCCATGTCAGTCAAGGAGTGACGGAACCCAGATCTGGTTCACTGGTACTTAATGAGTTAAAGAATTAGTTAGCAGAATAGGGCAGCGGACATACCCCCAGCCAGAAATCGGCTTTTTGCCGACATGCAGATGAATTGCAATATTATGACTCCTTATACCCTATTGAGTAGAATTTACGCTTAACAGCATGCCCCTGGAAATACTTGGTCTAGACTCTAGAATATTTAACGCCAAAAAAAAATGGAGGATTCCGATAGGTATAGTAGTAGCTCACTATTGACACCACCTGTCCCTAGCCAACGCCATTATTCGCACTATTGAGGACTAACGATTAAGGTGTAAATTAGGATTGACATTTTGTCATAATAAAACCACGCTGGGCTCAAGTAAAGATTGGAAACGCAACCCTTCAGCTTACAGTCTTTACCGTACGAACTTGGTTACAATGAAGGCGACGCGATTTTCCCTGACATTCGTTGCGCTTGCGCTTTGCGGCAGTGGGCACGCAGGCCCATGCAAGCCAAGGTCCTCAACCGCTCTTGTTGGAACAACTTCCACTGAAGCTACGCTCTCAGCTTCCACTGAAATCTCGACTGCCACTTCTGTTGCTGAGTCCTCGACAACTGACCTGTCTTCCATCATTTCCGAATCCATTACTTCAACAGCCACGGCGACATCAGATTCCCAGTTCTCCTCCTCGACTGAGCTACTCTCTTCGTCTGTTACTACCGAGACGACCACTGCGACCACTTCAGCTGCTGAGCTCTCCTCCTCTGTCGAGACTCTCACCACGTCCAATAGTGCTGAGGCGACCACTTCTGAAGCTCCAACAACCACCACCACCGAAGGCTCTGCGCCCTCTAACCTCTTCCTCAACCCGTCCTTTGACGAGCCCAACGCCGATGGAGACTTTGACGGCTCTCCGTGGACTCTCTCAGACAGTGTCTCTCCCCTCTCAGTCAGCATCAACTCCGATCTTGCTCACTCCGGCTCCCACTCAGCGTAAGTGAGCCCTTTTACAAGAAGATATGATCTTTCCAGTAAGCTAATACGGTCCATACAGATACTGGTCCGTCGAGAACACCGCGCAAAATGGCGTTGTCAGCCAGACTGTCGACCTGGAACAGTTCGCGTTTTACACGCTGTCGTACTGGTGGTACGTCGATGAGGACACGCAGCCGCAAAACATCGATTGCTATATCATCGTCGACCAAACGAGCACCGACGGACTTACATCTACCAATGCCGGTTTCCACCCCCTCAGAACACCTCTGCCCCTTAAGACCTGGACAAAGCGGGAGACTACCTTTAATTCTATCAACATCGCCCCGGCAAAAATGGGGGTCTCTGTCCTGTGTGGTGATAGTGCGGGCAGCGGAATCAAGGTTGCTATTGATGACGTCTACATCGCCAAGCTTGTGACATAATGTCCAAGTTGTGAGCTAGATGTGTTATTTGCAGCTGAGGCTTATGGCTGAGAGCTTAAAACAGCACAGAACTACGTCGCAAAGCAAGCTTAGGAGCGTGACTATACTGTAGTTGAGACTTGTGGCTGGGAGCTTGTAATTGCTACAGATGTTTGTCGGAACGCTGCCTTCTGACGTAAATTATTTTACTTATACATGTTATCCTTCTCTAATAATACCTTTATATTACACGAATAAGTATTGGACAAGTCCAAAAGTCCACTGTGCTCCATGCAAAACAGTGTAGTGCCAGAAACCGATGCAACCCAAACCTCAGATTGAAGAATTGAGAAATCGGCTATCAGGATTTGTAACACGGACTTCAGAGAGCGTTGGGATCAGTCTTGATAAGAAATGACATACCGCTCGATGCTATGTCGTCGAGGCCCTTATGGCTCCTCCAGAAGCATGAGCCTATATCTACCCGTGCCATGCCCCGATGGTGATTCGCTGTCGGTCTAAGGCCAACCCCTGCAGCCCATCAGATATTCACTTCTGTATAGCATTATAGGCAATTTCTGTGGCGGCGATTCAAGAACTATCAACCTTCCAAACCTCTAAGACTAGTTTTTTCATGCTACTGACTTTGGAAATGACAATTTTGACCTATCTTCACAGGTGGTATCTGCACAGCTGGACCGAACCGTCCACCGGACGAATGACAAGGAGATAAACCTCTCTATTAATATGATTATATACTACGTATCTTTTCAACCGTCATGGTGACACTCTGTACAGTAGTCAATGTGAATCTTGCACGAGTTCGACAAGTCAATATTGCCACAACGCGTCAAGCCATCTTGCTGTCGGCGCCTATGACAAAGTTAGCATATATCTCTCACAAATGACTCGAGTCAACTTACAGATCCTTGATATCCTTGCCCTTCATTCCAATACCATAGTCATCACAAGAGAACTGAACCGTGCACCCAGCCTTTCCAAAAGTAAGTACCTTGAGAATACTTCCCATGCGCTCATACCGAGAAACATAGTCAGTATACACAGTATCATCCTCAAACTTATTCAATGCAGCTTCGCAAGCACCAGCCACAGCGTTGCGAACGTTCTTATCACCACTGCTGCAGATGCTCGATCCATCACCGTTCCAGTTCGTAGCGGTGGGGAGAGGTGTTGACACAGTGGATGCTTCGCCGAGACCGACAGTGGCGGTGACTTTGATCGTGTTGACGGCGAAGTAGCTAAGCGAGTAGGACTCGTAAACGAGAACAGTACCGGCGTCGGTGCGAGTAAAGGGCTCCTCGAAGACAGTGGGCTCAGGCGCAGGAGGGGGAGTGGTGTACAAGCTCATGGGGAACTCTGTGTAGTCTGCGCACTGGCCTGAGATCATGGGCGCTGTGACAACGTATTGTTCGCCGTCGCTGGTGGTCTCGCAGTTACAGTAGGGAGTCTCGACGCGAGGGCCACCGCGGGGAATGCAGGGGTAGTAAGTGCGCATGGTGGTTGTGGCAGCAGTAGAGGTGATCATGTCAGAAGATGTGAGCTGGGTTGTAGTACCGTCAGAAGTCGTACCGGAAGACTCGGTGGAGGACTCGGTGTTGCGGGTAGTGGTGATGAGAGTGCTGGGGATGGTAGTAGTTCGCTCAGTCGTAGCCTCTGAAGAAGTAGTCTCCTCAGTCTTTGCATCACTAGTAGTCTTAGCTTCGGTAGACGTAGCCTCGCCAGTGGTCTCAGTACCAGTAGAGGAAGCGGTAGGCTCCTCAGTGGCAGTAGCTCCAACACCAAGTCCCTCATCCAAAGCATCCTCAAGAGCTTCGACGGTCTCCTCATCGGGCTCAGAGTCAAAGTCATCAGGGATATCACTCTCTAGCTCTTCGAAGTCGAGCTCCTCACCTTCCTCAGCCTCGGCAGAGACTGTCTCGGTGGCAGTGGCTTGTGTACCAGTTGCGCAGCTAGCGACGGTAGGGCAGTCGCCAAACTCGGTGTGAGTGACAGTTCCATCGGTGGTGTAGTAAGAGATAGTCCTGGTGCAGTCCTCGATCTCAACCGCGGAGCAAGCCTCAGTAGTAGTGGTAGCCTCAGTGGTCTTGGCCGTTGTCTCGACGGTGGAGGGCTCAGCGGTGGATTTCTCGTCCTCTTTGGTAGACTGCTCTTCATCCTCCTTTTTGGTCCCATTCTTATCATCTTCACCCTCTCCCTCGCCACTGCCGCCAGGAGTACCACCGCCAGCTCCAGCGGGGTTAGTACCAGGAGGAGGGGGCAGAATACCAGCAGGAAGGTTACCAGAGGGCTTCCAGAACCAACCACCAGGGAAGATGACAATAGCAGCACCACCATCGTCAGTAGTAGTCGTAGTACCAGTGAAGTCAGAGTAGTCCTTGTCCTGCTCGGGGACGTAAGTCACAACAGCGCCGTTGGAACCAGTGACGATACCATCCTCAGTAGTGGTAGGCTTGGGAAGGGCAGTAGTCTTCTCAGGCTCGTGAGGAGCACCTGTCTGCCCAGGCTCATTCTTCGACGTTGGCTCGTTTGAGCCAGCGTCCTCAGTTGTGGGCTTGGGATCAGGAGCCTGAGTTGTGGGCTCCTCAGCCTCCTTGGACTCAGTGGTAGGCTCTGGCTCTGGCTTCTCTTTGGTCGTTGGCTCAGCCTTGTCGGTGGTGGATTCTACAGGAACCTGGGCCTCCTCAGAAGTGGAGACCTCGGGAGCCTTCACCTCGGTAGTAGACTCAATGACGGGAGCGGGAGCAGAGTCAGTAGAGACCTCAGGTGTTTTTTCAGTTGTAGGCTGAGCAGCTGCAGAGGTTTCCGTGGTGGCCTCGGGGAGAGGGACCTGAGTCGTTGGCTCAACGGGCTGGGTTGTAGGCTCGATGACTTGAGTCGACTCGGTAGAGACAACAGGAGGCTCGATATCCGTGGCAGCACCAGTGGCAGCACCAGTGACGTCGGTGGTAGCCTCAGAAGGAGCACCAGTAAGTTCTGTTGAGGTCTGCTCCACGGGAGCAGCGTCAGTGGACTGGGTACCAAGTTCAGTCTCTTGAGTGGTAGGGTTGGGGAAAACGGGATGGCCAGTCGCGGTGTTAACGGGGATGTCATTATTGGTGGTAGCAGTATCAGGCAACTGCTCGGGCTGAGAAGATGTCTCAGCACCAGCACCAGTAGACTCTGTTGTTCCAGCTGGTGGAGCAACATTTGTTGTAGGCTCTACAACCTGACTGCTCCCATCGCTTAAAGCTGAAGCAACATTGGTCTGAGTCGTCTCCTCGTCAGCAGAAGTAGTAGGGATCTCAACTTGCGCTTCAGACGTAGCCGACGAAGGAGCCTGGTCAATGACAGCCTCTGAAGAAGTTGTCTCAGGAACAGCAACCTCAATAGAAGGCGCCACAAAGGCCAAGTCCGTTGAAGTCTCAGTGCCTGTCGTCGTAGAAAAGTCCTGCGCAGAAACACCCGACAGCGAAGTCGCGAGACATAGCGCAAGAACGCGCAACTTCCAAGGCTGCTGCATTATTGTAACGAACGTGAAAATAAAAGAGCGAACGACTATACAAGCCTAAACGAATGAATGAGTATAGTCCAAAAACGAATGAAAGAATGTCCGTAGAGAACGCAAGATGCAGCGACGGAAGAGAGGGCTTTTCATGAAATGAATGTACCATGAGGATATACCCGCCAGGCTGGCAGTGGAGCTTAATCTATTGATCCTTGAAACAAGTCAGCTTCATTAACTTAGGTGAAACGTTGTGGAGCTGCTGATGCTCAGCCTTGTCGGGAGATTTGGACCGTGCATTGAAAATGTAACGGGAAGGACTCGGTGAAATTGAGTTGGATCTGGAACCTGGTAAGGCAAGACTGATCGACGATATTAATGTTGTATTGAGAATTCTATCTCGGAGTTGTGTTATGCTTATTGGGTGTTGTACGGCTTTGCTGTTATGGAGATGGTGAGATGGAGCGCTCATGTTGATCCATCGGAGAGTGTGATCCTTTGCCTATCTTCCTTCCCAGTTAATGAATACTGGTCAAGTAATTCGTACCAGTGGAGACCTCTACCAATCCGACGGTTTGCGCAATTTTCCAGACTGTTCCAATGGTCGCAGCCAAGTGCTCTCATTTGCGCTATCTAGACAACGTCAGATAACCGTAAATCCTTCGCTCACAGTGGCGCACCCTAAAACCTCAGCACATATCTCCCATATGTTGGAATGCGAAAACATTTGCTGACAATTGCCTTGTGAGGCACAGCTTAAAGATCGGCAATAAGCGAAATGCACAACAGCACGGAATGTGGAGAGTCTTATTGTCTGTCCATCAATAGTGTCTTCATCACCAATCTACTGTGGAGTTTCATATCAAATTCGAGGAGATAACTCATCATCCGGCCGCGCCGATACTCAATGGTCTGTTCATTTTTAGTGATACCTCTGAGACTCGTCAATCAGCGTAGGATCAAAGGATGAAACCCCCAGGGCTGATTTGTGGGGGTGTCATCTTGGATAGTGGAGGCTCGGCTTATGCCAATTTACTGCAGGGGCTACATGGGGATAAACATTCAAGGATGAGACACTCTCTACCATTTCATCAGAATGTAATATACATACATCCATTATCAAGCTCCATTCGTTTTGGTTGTCTGTCCTTCAGTCGTTCTTTCGCTCCTTTTCGCGTTTCCCAGACGCAGTCACTCGTTTGAACAGTCACTCTTTACAGTACCGTAATTCTTTTGCCGACTATGCGTTTATCCAGCTTTTTGCTGGCCGCTGGTCTTTCCAGCTCTGCACTTGCAGTCGAAGCATCGCTGGATCCTTGGGAGATTGACCCTAGCTGTAATGGCTTCGAGAACGACATCAAGGATGCTCTCACGCAGTCAATTGATCTTGCTGAGGCTGCGAGAACCAGCCTTGAGTTTCTTCTTGCAAAGATGCCGGATCGAAACTCTGATCCTGACGGTGCTGTCAAGTGGGCAAGGATTTCATCGGCTGCTAATAGCATCTTTGGACTTATGCCTAACCACAAGGGCCATGATGCTGAGACGCAGAAGTACATTGAGGATCTCAGAGGTGTGTTTAACTATTGTTCGATTACTCTGTAGGTATCTTGCTGACATTGAAAAGACATTTTCGCCAAGACGGCCAACACTCTTCCCTCATCTCAGAACAACCCCGCCAAAGGCTTCAGTCCAATCCTCTCCCAAAAGCCCAACGCCAAACCCTTGATCGTCTGCGGTGACGCTGTCTTCCAATGGTACGACGTAGACGACGAGCCCGAGCCTGGTGTAGGCAAGGTCAGAGACCAGCCCGCTGTGAGCGGCTACATCCAAGGTGGCGGCACAATCGCGGGTGCCTTTTACTACGCCAACCGTTGGGACTTCAGACAGACCAAGAAAGATTCCATCGAATATTGCATTGGCAACCGAGAGGCTCTTATTTCGTCGAGCGATGATATGATGATTATATGTCCCAAGATGACGTCTGATGCCGGGAAGGCGCGTATCACGCCGAGACAGTACAAGACTTCTGCGGCGCTGGGTGATCATATCATGACGAACTGGGTGTCGAACCCTACCCAGCTTTATCACGAACTCATGCATTGGTTTGGTGGTGTTCAGGGCACCAACCTGAAGCACAGTAGGTTCACTTAGCATCCCATATTGTGCCTGGTCTAACCCAATTTAGTCATCCAGGATCAGGTCGCCGTTAACGAGAAGGGCTATCTGAGATACAAGGACAAAACCACAGGCCAGGTCGAATATTACACGCGTCCTCCTTCGCAGCAAGAACTCAATCAGAAGAATCAAAGGAAGCAGGGAGCTTGTAAGTTTGAGTCGATATGTATTGGAGAAACACGCTAATGACTTGCAGATGGTCTGCGCTGGGTCATGAACTTGGCGCGACCTTTCAAGGACAAGAATGGCAACCCAAGCCCGTATTCTGGTCCTAAGGTGGCTACCAAGAACGCTGACTCGTTGGCACTCTTTTCCTTCATGATGTAAGTCAATCACCTAATGCTGAAGTCGTTACCATTTCTAATGGAAATTTTTAGGTACCTGGATCAATTTGACTGGTCCAAGAACGGTGATGCTCAAGACTTTACCCGCCTCAGAAACAAGTTGGGGTTGAAACCTTAGTCATTGCCACGTGTTGAAACCAGTCGGATAGAATATAATTATCGCGTAAATAGCAATACAAGATAACCTGAGCCCTTGAAACACATGTCATTTTTAAATGTCTTTATCTAAAGAGCATTTCAAGTAAGTCGCGGTGAATAATGGTGAAAGGAAACACCCACTCGATTGCATTGCGCTAGCATCTAGTCGTGTGTTGAAGTACATAGTCTACCTCTAGGCACATAACTGAGATTAGGTCGCCAACAGAGAATATAGCAAAGTAAAGGAATAAGTTGATATTGTCTAAATCAATTAGAGGAACTCATCGAACGAGCATCGGGCGGACTCTACCTCTTGTTGTGATGGAATCAGAGAGAAATCTGTCCTTCACGTGACCCCAAGCTAATTAATCTCATTCGCCAACTTCTCTCACTCACTCATTCTCAACATCTCACTCCAACATGGCGCCCTCAAGTCCAATACCGCCCCCCGTCGATTTCCCATCCCCGGACTTTTCCTTCAGCGGCGGCTACTCACCAGGCTCACATTGTATCCTACCCATCTCTTCAGTAATCACACATATGCTAATAATTTAGTAGCACCAAGTCCACCCATTTCGCCAGATTGGGGAGTATATGATCACGATTGGCATGACTGGAGACATCTGATCCCAAAGCTACCATCCACACGACCTCGTGCACTTACACCACCGGGTTTCAGCGACGATGATGATGAGAGTCTACAGCGACCGGCTGCGGCGTTTCAACAATCGCTCTGGTTCAAAATACCGGCTAATCTAAGACGCGATATCCTTCGATTGGCGTTTGGTGATAGACGTCTTCATATGCATCTCGCTTTTAATGCTACTCGTCGCACTCCAGAGGATCCGGACGATCTTGAAGCATGCGAGTTAGGTGATCCGGATGACGAAGATGCTCCAGGCCTACGGAGAAAACTCTGGTCATGGAATGGATGTATCTGCGCTCGAAAGTATGATCCAGAGCTAGGTCCCATGACGCGCGGTGGCCTTAACCCGGGGCCTTGGATTGATCGCTGCTGTGATCCGATCAATGTCCCAAAGCCACCGCCTGAAAATATCGGGATTATGGGCTGGCTGCAGTCCTGTCGGCAAAAGTACGTCAGCATTCTCTATCTATCAATCAGCAGTGACTGACATTTTGGGCAGCTACGCAGAGACGATTGATGTTTTATACTCTACAAACATCATAATTCTCTCCGGCGAGGCAACCATCACTGAACTCCCATCGCTCATACCCCACCACCATCTCACCAAGATCACCTCCCTCGAGATCAAAGCTCCCATCACCAAAGACAATGTTCTCGAGGATGTCACCAACCTCATTCTTCCCGCCCCTCAATCTCCTCGCTTCTCGAATCTCAAGCGTCTCTACATCTCAATGGAATATTGCGGCGTGCATACCCGCGATCCAGACCCAGATGAACTAATCGCATCATTCGATGCCTTGGCGCGAACAGTCAAAGAGTGCGCTTTCGCTATCCCCATGGAGTGGTTCTCGCGTATCTCATGGGGTCAGATGCGAAACGCAACTACAGGCAGACAGATCACCTACAGCCAGTTCTGGCGTACGCTCGGGAATGCTGAGGGAGATAAAGATGGGTATGATGGCGGGATTGATGTCATACAGCTACCTTATGTAGACAGCTACCCGAGGCCTCCGTATCACTTGGAGAGTCCAGGTGCTGGGTATTGGATTCTGGAGGCGAGTGAGATGTCGTTGAGCACGCATTATGATTTTCTGACTGGGCACTATGATGATGAGTGAAGCGAGTTTAGATATAACCTCTTGGGGTATGGAGGGACCTACAGTTATCTGATCCCCGATAACAGATACTATTGTCACAGCCGTGCTATGAAAGCGATGTATTAACATTCTGTAATCCCGATCGTGAATTAGATCCAGAGGCGAGCAAACAGCCATTCAGTGAAGTTTACAATGATTCTGATCGGCGGCATGCTTCCGACCAAAGCAGTCACTTGATGCTAACAAGTGTGGCTGGCTGGGCATCAGCTGACATCAAAACAACAGACACATTAAACCTGCCCTATGAAAGTGATGTATCAACATTCTGTATTTCCGGTACACCCTCAACTTGACGTCTCTAGCGTCTCTATATCCGGCGTCTCCACTTACAACCACAAAGTTCGTCTGACTGATCGAATAGTAAGCATAGATTACGTAGATCGTGGATCCCAAATTCCCACTTATTTCCTGGCTTTTGTGAAGCTAACGCTAGCTAAGCCTCGGGCCAACTGCCGCCGATGGGGTAGCCAAGGAGCGGGGTGAGTGCACTTTTATTTGGTCGGCAAGTGCACCTTGTCAACTGATTTATATAAACATAGCCTCAACCGTTTCCGTCATTCCCGGACCTCCTTCACCTCTACGTTCTGTGCACTGATTATTTCTTCATCATGGCGCCATCAGAGGATTATCAAAACATCTTTCACTGGGCTGAGACCCAGAAGGATGGAAGTATTCCGTCCTTTGCGACTCGAAAGAATGATCCGTATACGTACCTCTCTGGCTTCAACAACCATCATGAATCAGAGGCTATTCCTGGGACTATCCCCCAGGGACAGAACAGTCCGAGATGTGTCAGATTCGGCCTGTATGCTGAGCAGATGACCACATCGTTTGGTGCTTCTCGCCAAGCTAATAAGAATTCGTGGCTTTACCGAGCGAGACCTGCTGTTGCTCACCAGGGATTCGTAAGTGTCGACGCCTCTTGGATATTGCTTTGCTGACGTAGGTAGACGGATTTGCCCAAGGTTGAAGGGACGGAGAGCTGCTTCCTACCTCTGAACCCTGCAGTCAGAATCTCACCTACTCAGTTAGCATGGGTACGTAAACCAACATCCCACCTCTACTACCATCTGCTAACACCCCAAGCTCCCCTTTGACATCTCCGAAGGCACCGACTTCATCTCTGGCCTCCGCACAATCGCCGGCTCAGGTACTCCCCCCACTCCCTCTCACTCACAACTTCTAACAATCCCCAGGCGACCCTACCCTCCGCGAAGGTCTCGCAACACACATCTTCTCTGCCACAAAGAGCATGGAAAAGCGCGCCTTTGTAAACTCCGACGGCGACTTTCTCATCATCGCACAGCAAGGCAATCTCGACATCCAAACTGAATTCGGCAATCTATACGTCCAGCCCGGTGAGATCTGCGTCATCCAGCGCGGTCAACGCTTCAAAGTCGCTGTTGAAGGTCCAACTAGGGGCTATATCCTCGAAGTCTGGGGTTCTCACTTCGAGCTCCCTGAGCTGGGACCTCTCGGATCTAACGGGCTTGCTAACGCGCGGGACTTTTTGTATCCCAAGGCTAATTACACGGTTACGCGTGATGATCCATGGGAGATCGTGTATAAGCTCGGCGGGCGCTTCTTCAAGAGCACGCAGAACCACTGCCCGTTTGACGTTGTTGCTTGGCATGGAAACTACGCGCCTTATAAGTATGATCTCACCAAGTTTGTCAATGTTGGATCTATATCTGTTGATCATATTGATCCGTCCATCTTTTGCGTTTTGACGGCTGCTTCGCGAGATGCGAATGCTCCGCTGGCGGACTTTCTTATATTTTCGCCGCGTTGGGATGTCGCGTCGCATACCTACCGCCCACCGTATTATCATCGCAACGCAGCTTCTGAGCTGATGGGGCTTATCTATGGAGAGTATGCCGGACGGTCTGACGAGTTTCAACCTGGTGGTGTTTCGTTTGAGTGCGGCTGGGTTCCTCACGGTGTAGCCTACGAAGTACGTCCCCTCACATCCCATTCACTCTCATATTCTAACAAGTTACAGGAATTCAAGGCAGCATCCGCCCAACCCCCGCCAGAGATGCAAATCTCCAAGGGCGCAGTGGCATTCATGTTTGAGAGCTGCAGACAACTGACCATCACGGACTGGGCGTGGAACAGCGACAAGAAGCACGAGCACGAGCCCAAGATGTGGGATAACTTGGTCGATAACTTTTCCGAGCACCTTGATGAGATTAATGAGATCTTGGGGAAGAAAACCCTGTAAAAGTCGTGGGGGAGAGAATGTCGCGGTAGAACGTGAATTGCAAGTGGAATGTTTTGATTGGGTTCGGCATTTTTTTAAGACATGAAATTGATCCACTGTTTTTGGGGGAGGTGCAGAAGCTCAAGGCTTCCTCGGCCTCCGAGGTAGACAATATTAGCAGATTGATTAATGCAATTTATAGTGAGATGTGTCCATATTATTTTAGTATCCTTTTCGCGTCCGTATTCGTATGGGGAAGGGAATTGTACTCCACTTAATACCTTCATCATCCAATCATAGACGAGATGTTTCGGGTATCTTTAATCGCTGTGGGCCGGCTTGAGCTCTTCCGTTGACTTGAGAATGGGTCGACATCAATTCATGACATTTCAGCATCAATAAAAGCATCAAACATCGTCACTTTCACTCATTCATCACAAGCCCCAATCCAACACTCTCACTAAACCAACTTACTCATTACTCGGCTGTCCTCAGCCTTCCTCCTCAAGATGAAGGCCCCAAAAACACCAGAATACGAATTCGGCGGCCCGTAAGCACCCTCCCTGCCCCTTCCCCTTCATCACTAACTCCCAACAGCATCGGCGCCACAGGCATAGTGTTTGGTCTTCCAATTCTCATGCAACTTCTCTATCTTGGCTGCAACGATGTTTCAGGATGTCCCGCTCCAGCTCTTCTCGACCCTAAAACATTAACATGGCAGAAGTTCAAGGAGCAAACACCCTGGCCGAAAGAGGGCATTTGGGGATTTATGAGCTGGGAGGTCACGGGGTGGCTGTTTGCTTATTATTTTCTGAGTCTGGTGCTTTATCGCGTTTTGCCGGCGCAGGAGGTTTATGGGACGAAATTGAGGGAGTCGGGCAAGGCGCTGAAATATCGCTTCAATTGTAAGTTTTACGTTCGAGTCTGCGTAATTGGGTGTTGAGATTGACAAAGTTGAAGCCTTTCCTTCAAGCGTTGTGCAATTGGCCGCATGCGCTGTTGGGACGTACATCTACGGCGCTGAATTCCCCGTCTGGACCTTCATGACCACCAACTATCTCCAACTCCTCACCACAAGCACCGTACTAACCTTTATCGTCTCACTCTACGTCTACGTCGGCAGTTTTTCTGTCAAGAAGGGCAACCCCGAACTGCGCGAGTTGGCTAGAGGTGGACACACCGGCCGCATCATCTACGACTTCTTCATCGGCCGTGAGCTCAACCCTCGCGTCACACTTCCCATCTTCGGCGAGATCGACATCAAGTCTTGGTTGGAGATGCGCACTGCTCTTACAGGCTGGATCTTGTTCAACTGCGCCTTCATCGCTCAGCAGTATCGCAACTACGGCTATGTTTCTGATAGTATTTTGGTTATCGCTACGGTGCAAGCTTACTACGTGCTTGAGGGTCAGTACTCAGAACTTGGACTCCTGGGTATGATGGATATCACACAAGATGGTCTCGGATTCATGCTTACCTGGGGTAACATGGTTTGGGTGCCCTTCCTTTACTCAACTCAATGCCGCTACCTCTCTGTCTATCCCGTTCACCTGGGACCTATCGGTGTTTCCGCTATCGCCACTGTCTTTGCCATCGGGCTGTACATCTTCCGATCTTCCAACAACCAAAAAGCTCTCTTCCGCAAAGATCCCAATCACCCTGCTTTCGCAAACATGACCTTCATCCAGACCAAGCGCGGAACCAAACTTTTGACCGGCGGATGGTGGGGAATGGCCCGTCACATCAACTATTTTGGCGATTGGCTTCAATCTCTTCCTTTTTCGCTGCCTACCAAGTTCGCTGGATACGTGATCCTGCCGGCTGGCAGTGCCATAGCTGGAAACGAGGTCGTCAAGATGCTGGATGGTCGCTTGGTGACTCCGGATGGTGCTGCGCCTTGGGGCATGCTGTTTACGTACTTTTACTCAGCTTGGTTTGGGTTCCTGCTTATTCATCGGGAGAGAAGAGATGATGCTGCTTGCATTGAGAAGTATGGCAAGGATTGGGATGAGTATAAGAGCAAGGTTAGGTATAGAATCTTGCCTGGCGTGTATTAATGCCTATAGCTATAAGGGGGAGAAAGAAAAAGAGCCTCGAGTAACTAGATTCTTATTGAGTCTCACAAGTCTCTAAAACATAGCCATTTATAAAATATGACATAACGAATTGGAGACGAGCTGTGACGGGATGATTTAATTGCCAGGGGTATGTTAGAGGGGATGTACTAACAAATAGATTTAGAAAAAAGTAATTAATTAAAACACAAATAATTATCTCATTTTGGTTCATAGTCTTGACTTCGGTCTATAAGATAGAAATAGGATAGTTAAGTTATAATTACATTTTGTATAATGTTATCCAGGGTATGTGAACGCGTCTCTCCGCGACTTGCATTCGCGGGTTAAGAGGAAATACACGCGTCGTGGATCAAGTGCCGAGAGATGTGTTAGTCAGCTATGTGCTCTTATCTTATCGATGATCTATCTTATCTTATCACCATTTGAGGAGCTAAAACCCAACAACCTGAGATTCACGGTTAAATCGCCAATTATCAGCAAACATCTTGATTGCCATGGCTACAATTGTGCCGCAGTGCCAGGTACGAACATAGAAATCTCAACTATGCGGTTGATGAGACTCACATACTTGGTGGCAGGCACTGCGATTCGCTGATCAGCAGCGATGCACGGAAGAGGCCACTCACGCAAATGAGTTGTTCTGCCTCTTGCATGCCAGACAAGCCCACGGCCTGTACATCGGTTACAAGAGGCGAAATGCACAGCTTGATGCTCTCGATGAAGATCCTCCAGATTATTTGGCAGGGACGCATGTTCCCCTCGCTAACGATAACTTCGACTCTGTTGACGACAACAAGGAGATGAAGGAGATCATTGATCATCTCCACGTCAAGTGGAACACCCTCAATAGAGTGATTGAAGCTCGTAGAAAGCATCACGCCCACTTTTACTCCATCAGCTACGATTATGGCCACCAGGCCTATATCGATAAGCTCGTCAGTCACCGCCACATCGTCCTTCTAGCCCTTGGTCGAGCCCGCAAGCGACTCATGGCCATCCTGTACAAGAAAGAACAATGGTACTCGTGGGTGCGCGATGCCCAAGACGACGAAGAAGCCAACCGTGAGAAAGAGCAGAAGAAACTCAAGCAGGAAGCTGCACTGTTCAAGCGTCACATGAAGCAGATGGAAGCGAGAATGGAATTAATGCGTAAGAGGGAGGAGCAGAAACTTCAAGATGCCTTCCTTGAAGAAACATACAGAGAACGAATGGCTATGAATGAAGATGCAGATGATGAGGCCTGGGATCCTATTGAGGATATGGAAGATGAGCAGAGACATCGGTACATTGACTTGATCAAGCACTTCTTGTGGATGGAAGTTCAAGTTGAAGACCCTGCTATTGAGAAGCACGCTCCGACTGATTCATCGTCGAGCAAACCTGCAGAAGAACCTGCACCCGCTGAGGAGGCCCCCGCGCCGACCAAGAAGCTGAAGAACAAGAAGAAAAATAAAGGGAAGGCCAATGCTGCCGCCAACAGCTCACCACTGGAAGAACTTCAGAGCCTTCTTGGACAAAGAAAGCTCCTTGCCATGCAAGCAAGTGGAAAACATAGCACCGAGACTGAGTTGAAGGAGCCGGATAAAAAGAACATTGAGACAGAGGAGGAGATGAGAAAGCGATTGAGTCAGGGTGTCAAGAAGAACTTGGACAATGTCTCTGGCATGCAACTTGTCGGTACCATCGAGAACCCTCATGAGACATGGGACAAGACTGCTCCGATGGAAGACGACGAGATTGACGAGTTGATCCGAGACATACGCGAGATCAAGCACCTCCTCTTCTGCCGTCTCGTCCTCCTACAAGCATCTCTCCTCCCTGCTGCCCTGCGAGCCACAACCGTCCAAGAATTCCTCGACGACACTTCCGTCACAGAAGCTGATCTCCGAGATCTCTGCCTCAAGGTCGCCGAGCCAACTCTGCAAGACATTCGCGACGCATGTGCCGATTTTGCTCGCGGCGACAAAGCAGATGATAACCTCCCCATCGAAGACGATGATGACGACGACGACGAAACCATGGAGCAGCTTTTGCAAGGTGATGAGCGATATCATCATCTTCACACTGATGATTGGTTTAAAGAACGAGTGATTAAAGAAGTCGAAAGTCATCGCGCCAAGAAAAAAGCGAAGAAGTCAAAGCCCCAGAGAAAGACAAAGGTTACGATCTGCGGGAAGAGTATCTGGAACCATGCTAGTGAGAATGCAATGTCTCGCGATGGATGGCTCCAATTCAGTGTCATGGCGAAGGACTGTGATTTAAAGCATGCTATCCAACTTTGCAGAAACTGGTCCGAGTTCTCTAATCTTAACCTGCTCACGCTATGGCAGTACTTCCCCGCATCGAATTGGACGTCCTGGGGTCAAGATCGCTTCATGCAGCAGCTCCAACAACTAGGCTTCTTTCCCTACTTCACAGACTTTGACGCAGATAAGTATAGTCACCATCATCAAATCGGCGGACGAAGCCAAGGTCGTCGACAGCATGATATCGTTGAGACGAGGAACATTCTCGTTGGAAACATGAAGCGGAATGATCCTGTGACCAGACGCTTTCTGCAGTATCTTCTCATGCGGAGGGGAGAGCTTCTTGTCATGGTCCGAGATGGCAAGACCGGTCGTGTCATCACTGCGCCAGATGATGAGCAGCTCTGGACGTATCGAAGGAAACAAGGGCTTGGAAGGGCGTCAAAGAATGATTGGTTTAATATTCTAGAGGTTGGGCCGGATTTTATGAAGTTGACGGATATTTTGAGAGAGTGGAGGTTTGGGTTTGATGATTACTATGATGTGTTTATCTGGGACTTTGTACCCGGCGAGCCACACATGAACCTCTACAACATCGTCGTCATGGTAAGTCTCCTCCCAAATCTCCATAACACAACTGACGAGTGATAGGAACTTCGCAACGCCTGGCGTATGAGGACACCTCGCGACATGTACGTCCACATGGAATCCCTCCTTCGCAGCCTCCACCGCAACGAAAAGACCATGCGCACCCGCCAGATCAAACCCGGCGAAAACCTCAAAAGCCTATGGGACACCATAGCCGACGAAAGATCAGAATTCCGCCTCTTTGACGTGAGCAACAAAAAAGTCACCATGCGCAAAGACACCGAACTAGCTGAATCACCATACATGTTCTACAACAAAGCCAACGAAGTCGAAGACGCTATTCTCTTCCCGGATGAACTCACCTCTGATAAGAAGAGTGTTGCGTTCCGAGAGATTAGGAATGGTGTTGCGAGTATTGAGGATGGGATCTTGCCTAGTACGGCTAGACACTTTGTCAAGGTGCTGGAGGCTATTAACAAGGGCAAGGATCCTATGAAGGCGATGCGTATGGCGAAGCATGATGATCAGGATAATATTTGGGGTCTGCCCAAGGTTTGGGAGACGGCGCTTTTGCGGGCGAGGAGTGATAAGTTGAAGAAATCGCAAAAGGCACTTCTTCAGCGGACGGGGTTGTTGAATGCGTATAAGACGCTGTCATATGATAGACGGCTTGAGGAGTCTGATCCTATGGAGATGATGGAGCGGGACAGGGCTTTTAGTAAGTTCAGCCAGTGTTCCTTGAACTCGATCAATGCTAACAAGCGCAGGCTTCAAGGAATCTTTCCACGCTGGAGACCTCGAGCCAGGGTATAACGCCAAATACAACCTGCTCCAAGAAACGCTCCGCGCTATGCTCAAGACGCCTCACGTGGGCTCAACAGATTGGATCTTTTTCATAGCTGAGATTCTCGAGTGGCTTGATCTTCGCGGCGATTACGACGACTACGTTCAAGATCCGCAGTATCCTTGGCCGCATAGCTTCATCGTGCAAGACATTGTCCAAGCATTCGCCATGGTCGCCATGTTCTTCCCAAACTCTGATGTTGCAAAGTTACCAACCATGTTTGTCAACTCGAGCCAGTGCGATGAGTTTAGAAAGTCAGGAGTTTTTGATCCCAAGGAACGAAGTAAAGTGCGTCCTGATCGACGGACGAGAACGAGCTATAAATTTAGGGATAAGGAGTTTTGGAAGGAGTGGAAGGAGTTTTATAAGACGGAGAGATACTTTGGGGATGTGTACCCCATGGATTGGAGTCTCACTGTCCGACCTATCATCGCTCATTGTTCGTCACCCCCCCCCCTGCTACAAGACATCACTAACAAATCACAGTGTATCAAGCTGGTGTTATAGCCCCAGCGTATATGCAAAACCACCCCGAAGTCGTTCTCGGTATGGTAACAGCCAACAAAGAACCCCATCGCCCAAACAAACTCGACCTCTTCATCAACTACCAAGATCAATACGGCAACTTCCCCATGACCTTCCCCCCCACCTTCGTCGAGCCGTCCAAATGGCCTCAAGTAATCCCCACCGCGCGCACTTTCTCCCAAAAGCACCCCACCGCTCGTTTCGCCCTTCTGCGTCTCTGGTCTGCACCGCACTACTACCCCTTCATGGTGGGCTTGTTCAACCGAAGAAACACAAGCTTCCTCGATAGTCGCGGCCGATCGTGGGAGTGGAAGTTTGTGCCGAAGGATATGCCTGGTAGTGAATTCAGTGCGCATCACGCTACGGGGAAGAGGTTGGATGTGCTGAAGGATAAGTTTGGGGATAGGGTTGTGCATAGGGGGGATTTGATATTGGTTATGGGGGTGGATGAGGATGATTTGTTGAGGTTTTGTACGGCCGTTACGTTTGCTATGCAGACGAAGCCGTGGTTGAGGGAGATTGATCTCTGGAAGAGCTTTATTAACGTGGACTTTGAGTTTCTGCTGGATTTGGAGACTTTTTGGTTGGAGTAGAAGAGTCTAAGTTGTTGAGAAGATTGGTAGTGTTGTGGAGACCGTGTCAAGATCGTTTGCGGAGAGAATAGTTGGCATGAAACCCTCCTATGGCTAAAAATAAGTATATTGAGCTGAAAACTTCATGACCCTGGTTACAATTTAGAACCGCCCGCGTCCACCTTCATCATAACACTCTTAACTTCTAAGAAGTTATCTATACTGTAAAGCCAACCCTCTCGACCCTGCCCCGAAGACTTGTATCCACCAAAAGGAAGATCTCTTGCAGTCGTGGGGCTGGTGCAGTTGATACCGACGTAGCCCGAGTTGAGCTGTTGAGTGACTCTCATAGCCCGATCAATATTCTTCGTATAGACCGCAGCGTACAGACCATACTCTGTATCGTTTGCCTTCTGCACAGCCTCTTCTTCAGTTTTAATAACGTTGATGTTCACCACCGGCCCAAAGATTTCCTCCTTCATGATCTTGGCATTCTCAGCTGTGTCCAAAAAGATGGTCGGTTCAATGAAGAAGCCTCCCGTCTTGTCATAACTTCCCTTTCCACCTTGAACAAGTTTTCCAGACTTTTTACCCTCATCTATATAAGACAAAACAGTCTCGTACTGAGTCTTGTCTGCCTGGGGACCGTGATCAACACCCTTTTGCGTCGGATCACCTGGCTTCGCAGCTGCAAGTACCTTCTTACTAGCTTCGATGAACTTCTCAGCGATGGTTTCTTGCACGTAAACGCGAGAATTCGCCATGCAGACCTGTCCACTGTTCCACTGAATACTATGCATGGTATCCTTAGCAGCCTGTTCAATATCCGCATCATCGAAAATAATAACTGGCGATTTGCCACCGAGTTCAAGGATCACTTTCTTCAGGTTAGACTTGGCAGCTGCTTCCTGGATCGCCCGTCCTGTACGTCCCGAGCCAGTAAAGGAGATTGCGCGTACGTCCATATGTGACGAGAGGGCGGCTCCAGAGGGGTTGCCGTGGCCTGATATGACGTTAAAGACGCCAGGTGGAAAGCCCGCTTTGCGGATCAGCTCAGCGAACTTTGCTGCGCCGAGCGGCGCCTTCTCGCTTGACTTGAGCACGACTGTATTCCCTGTGATGAGCGCGGGCGCAGTCTTCCCCGCGAAGAAGAGGAGAGCGGCGTTCCAGGGAATAATAGCACCGACAACGCCAAATGGCTGACGGAGAGTCATGGTGACATAGCCTGGGGTGTTGAGACTCGCCTGGCCTTGGATATGTGGCCAAGCTTCAGCGTAGTACTCGTAACTCCCCGCAGCGGCGTACCCCTCAAAGAATTCTGGAAGGGGACGACCCATTGACTTTGCCTCGAGTAAAGCCAGCTCGTCATTATGCTGTCTGATCAAGCCCGCGAGTTTCTTCATGTAGCCGCCGCGCTTGGTGGGATCTAAAGCAGACCATGCAGGAAACGCACGCTGAGCAGCTGCGACAGCGTTGTTGACATCGTCTTTTGTGGCTTCGGGGACTTAAGGAAGACAGTTTTAGCTGAGAATCAAAGCGGGGATTGTGTGTGTTTACCATCCGCGACTTTATCGCCTGTCGCTGGGTTAAAGAGGGGAAAAGTGTTACCATCAGAAGCGCCGACCAACTGATACCGTCAGTTCACTTCAATTCGCAAGCGGGGAGTTGGCTTGTACTTGGCCGTCGATTAGCATAAGAGGCTTGATTGCCGTGCTTCCATTCGTGGAGCCCATTTTGAATGATGTTGGTATTTTGTGTTTGGGTAGATTAGACTGAGAAATGTCTCAATTTATCAATGATGAGATTGGTTTCACATGACATCAATCATGAGCTTGATAGGCAAAACATCCGAAAGGGTTTATGCGCCACCCCCGCAATAGTTCGGGAGGGAAAATAGCCGTGAAACACTGCAGCCGAGACGCGGTGCTATGAACGTGCCGAGAGATCATCGTGGTGGAGTGGATCTGAGGCACAGCGGCAGAGTTCATGAATTTATCTATGATTATGCATAAAAGTAAGTCTATGATCTCTATCTAAAAATCGTTGAACTTGTGAACGTGGAAAGAGTTTGTTCTTGTCGCCACCTAAAGTTACTCCACAGGAAGCCATTGACAAGCCAGTTCTTTGATCTGAGCTGGGAAATGATCTTCCGGAACCTGAACACTTTCTCTACCACTGAACCAAGTGTAAAAAGCCCGAAGACTGGCTAGTTCAGGATCTGCCAATAGGTCCAATGCGTAGAGGTCTTTGGCAAAGTGCAGAGTCGAGTACAAGACGCAATCAGCAATAGTGACCTGTCCATCTCCACCATTAACGCGAGTATCCCCCTCATAGTATTTCTCCAGCAATTTAAGATTCTTCTGGCAATACTCAAGAGCAAGCTTCGCAGTAATCGGATGCGTCTCCTCGAGCATATTGAACAGCGCCGTCCCCTTGTGGCACGCAAAGCCAAACTGACTGGTGACTTCATCCGCAAGACCCAAAACCTCTCTGACGCGTGCTTTCTCCTCCGCTGTCCGTCCGCGCATACTGCCACCAGCATCCTTAGCAAGTTCAACTTTCCATGGCTGCTGGGGATTATCGCAGATGTCTTCAAAGTACTCCAGAATTGCGATCGACTGCTTAATGAACTTTCCATCCGGAAGACGCAATATTGGCGCTGTGCCTTTGGGTTTGCCAGGTGCAGTTAGGCTATTGCTATTGGGGGAGACGGTTACTTCTGTGATCTTGATGAGTGGTGATGCGAGGAGGTTTTTCTCGGCGAGATAGATTAGGACGCGGCGGGGGTACATTCCCCATGAGAGGGAGAAGAGTTCAAGAGGGGTTGACATTGTGAGGGTAATTGATTGATGTTTTGGGTGATTTAATGCATTGTGGTAATAAAGTTGGTTCACAAGGGAGTTTTATATGTGTTTGGCGAGGAGATTTTGCGGGTTGTTTGGTTGGTGTGAAGTCTCCGATAGGTCGGCGAGTTTTGTGTCGGGATCTTTAAAGTGACCGGTGGCTACTGGCATATTTTCTGGCAAGGGTACGGCCGAGACAGGGATCAGCGAGAGAATTGAGTTCTCTGAAGAGCCAGGAGAAAGGTGTCAAGAAAATGCTTCTGTCATGCGACAGGTCTAGCAAGATTAGCAAAGTGATAAACGAAAGCACCCCAGAATATCAACAAACTCATTATTCATCACCGCGCTTTAGTACAGAGTCTGATAAGAAGCTCTCGGCCAGATCTGACCTGTAGTCTAGGATCCATCTATGAAATTGAGGATTAAAGATACCTCGACGAGGGATAGTTCCTTCGAATACATCGGTAATGTTTCAATTTCTGGATTACACAATGTTAAGAGTCCACTGAGAGATATCACTTGAATGGTGATGTCAATGGTCCCGGTGTGCTTAATAGAATGTGGAGTTTACGTTTTGTGTCGTTAACCTCGGCATTGTAAACAAAACATCTTAATATTTTGAGTAGGCAGTGCAATTGAGCAGCCCACAAATCACGTTGGGAAAACGCAATAATACGTATGATTCTACCCAGACCATTTGTCTATAAATTCACCACTTCCTCCCTCATTTATCCTCCTTTCGAAAGACACTACATCCTGCTCCCGTGTCAGAGGGGGCATTCTACCCTTGCATAATCCCCATTCTCTCTCCGCCTCATCTTCCAACATGGCCTCCCCATGCCTTTCCCGACTCCTCCTCATCTTCCTAGTGGGAGCCACCCACGTCGTGGCTCATCCTATGAACAAGGACGGCCCAGCGGAGTCAGGCAGCGTCGTCGTCGAGAGATCACCATGTGTTAAGTGGAAGCCCAAAGAGGAAAATCACAAGCACGATCACGTGCATCACGGCAGTGAGGAGCCCACAGTCATCTTTCAGAACATCACGGTGAACCTTGATGACAAGGACGTATCAAAGCATAAGCCTGAAGCGAATGGAGATGAAGAATCGACCAAGACCGAATATCCCAGCGAGGTTTCTTCAAAGAATGACAAGAACATGGGCACAACCCACAACCACAAAGATTTGAAAAGACGCGAAGAGTTCGGTAAACTCAGCGACGAGACCGTGAAGGAGATGAACGAGCTTGCGCAAAGATACAAGAAACTAAGTCCAGAAGACAAGAAGAAGTACTGGCGAGACTTAAGCAAGAAAGCTAAAGCCAGAAAGTCACATCAGCAGTATACTCAGGAGCAGAAGGGCAAGTTTAAGAAGTACAAGGGCTACAAACCCAAGGACGATGAACCCAAGTTCAAGATACACTTGTGGAAACCCACAGGCTACAAACGAGACGAAGCCAGTCATCATAAGGACGAACTGGCTCCTACTAAAGAGAAAGGGGTTGAGAAAAAGAGAAAGAGTTGGCGACGATGCGTACCATGGTGGGTTATTCTTGCAATCGAGATGTCAAAGAAGGAGAAGGCGAAAAAGGAGGAGGAAATTAAGAAAAAGTCCAACAGACCACCCTCGACCAAGTCTATACCCCATACCGTTGATAAAACCAGCGATGCTTTTAATAAAAAGCCCATTGAAGAGAACGAAACTCAGAAAAAGAAGGGTTCTGGGCTCAACGGCAAGAAGCCAGATTCTTCCGCGATGCAGCAAAAGAAGAACAAGGAGAGCAAACAGAAATCAGAGGTGCAACCGAACACGGCCTCGGAATATCCCCTCGATAGGTACGCTAATCAGGGGAAGAAGTCCCTTGCAGCCCGGTTCTTGCCGCCTCCTTATCCCATTCCGCCCTACAACTGGGACGACTTGAAGAAGGCAATTAGAAAAGCCAAACTCACTGGGAACATAGAAGAATATTCTCATAAGGTCAAGGAGGGGAAATTGCACTCGGGAAAATATGATAAAGATCCAATGGACTTGATTACAGGTCCGAAACAGCCGACTGCAGATCATTTAAAAAATACTGATCATGAGAAGGGTAGTCATACTCCCTCTGAACGAAAAGGAGACTATTCACAAGGGCAAGAAGAGCAAACAAACAAAGCCTCGAAATATTCCAAGGATGAACACTCTAATCAGAGGAGGAGCTCCCTTGCAGCCCGGAGCGTTTTGGTTTCAGGATGGCCTTTCTAACAATCAAACGCTATTAATGAGAAGTGGTCACGAAGGCAAAAAGTTGAAGCCACCTGGGCAAGAGCTTCATCTAAAAGCAAACTCTAAACGACATCGATCATTAAGCTCTAACCTATGCATATTTTTCCGCAATTAGTTGCAGTTTTCGGGAGGAAGATGCCGCCGCTGTACATCAAGAAAAAAAAGGTCAGGGGGATTGAACGATCACAGGGATGGGACTTGGGGTACCCAAGGATTAATCACAATCAAGTTACCGCAAGTTCAACCAGCACCTGATCTTCATTCCTTTTGCAAGCTCTCGACCCGACAAGGCTCTCGGTGGTGGGGGAAAAAAAAGGACAGTTTGATCCCTCAGGTCTAGATTGCGCTCGAGTCTAGCCTCGGTTAGGTACTTGATCTCCAATAGGTAGCGCCACAGCATACCAATTCAATTGACTGTACTTTGTAGAATTCTCCTTGTGGGAAGTAAACTCCAGTGGCTTCATGACCGGAAGTGTATTAGTGCCTGTGTGATATGTAATACTCTAGCATTTTGTGAAGCTGAAAACAGTGACTTTTATTAAGTTCTCAGAGTATGAGTTATAACAGACCTTCCCAAAATGAATGAAAGTGTTGGTCCTGCGTGCCATACTTTGTAATAGACAGTGCCTTTGCAAGTCGCTCTGATATACTATCCAACGTGTGCATATACTACTCATCAGATGCCTCCCTCGCACGAGTACGAACCCGCGCCAATTCAATCTCAAAAGCCTTATTCTTTGCATCCTCATGTGAATCTGACGAGTCAGCGCAAGACTCCAAGTCAAAATCTCGCGATGAATGTGACAAACGTCTGATAGGTCGACTAGGCGAAATACCAGATTGATCCTGCGTGAGTCTTGCTGCTTCAGGTTTCTGGATGGAGTCAGTGGTGTAGCGACTGCTTTGACTTGTTCCCTTTCCTCGAATACTGTTGAATGCGCGTGAGTTGGCAGCGAGGTTGAAATATGGACGTAGTGAGGGGAGACATGCGATGACGAGACCGAGATAAAGATCCAAGGTGTTCCAGAAGTCTACGGGTATGTTAGATTGCTTGAGCGTGAGTTTGGATGAGAGACGTACGGGCTTCTACGATGGAGACTTTGCGGTTGGCTCCGACGATGAAGAGTTCATTGAAGCGGACAATACTGATGACCATGTTGATGATGCCGAGAAGGAAGGTCAAGTAAACACCAACTCGAAGCCATCCTTTGATCATGAGATCAGGCACGATGAGCCAAGGAAGAATGAAGACTGCCGTGGTTAGTATTGGTCATACGAGCGACAAGAAGCTCCTACTGAATACATCGCCAGCAAAATGCAGAGCCCAAGAAGTCTTCAAGAACATCATTGCAGCATTACTGGGACACTTGTTGCCCGGTTCCAACGACCTATCAATGTTAGCAACTTACAACATTTTACTTGTGGCGGTGACTTACCAAAATCGAGTGACCGGGATACAGACGCAAAATGGCAGAACCATAGTGACAATATAAGATAAAGCAACATAGATAGCAGTGGCCCACAGAAACATTCTTCTCTTATGCATATGAACAGGAACGACCTGGCGATAAACAGCAAGCAGAGCAGCTTTGCAGAGATAAAACGCCGTGAAGAAAGGTAGAGCACAGATCCAAAGCAGCTACAATTCGTTAGTCCATCTCCTCAATAATAATAATTTGGTCATACTTTGAGAATGAACTCTTTGTCCTCGCGAGTTCCGTCAAAGTCCTTCAAAGTGCTATCGACCCATGGTTCCATAACACCCATGTGAACATACGTGACGCAGAACGACGCCACGGTTATACCAGCTGCCCATGCTAGAATCATCCATATGTCGCTGTCCATGAGTCTTCGTTTTTGGATGACGAGTCGGAGATAGATTCGCGCAATGATGACGATTGTTGATAAAGCTATGAGTGTCCATTCTGTAATCTGTACCCCGTTAGCTAACGGACGAGACTGTAACAATAATACTGACCAGAAGGGTTGACGGTCCTATCGCCATGGCTGCGGTGTTATTATGTCCAGGATCTTGTATCAGGGCGTCGTCGTAGAAAGTGTTGTAGATACTGTACGCACGTACGAGTGACGCTATATGTAAGACATGGGAAGAAACAACCAGCAAGCCCATGCATCAGTCCACGAATGTGATGACACCCTCTCTAAATACCATCCTCGCTTTTTCGCTCCTCTAAACGAGCAAAAATAAAGTTTGCCTTCCGTTTTCATAAGCGATCCGGAATCTCTTAGCGGACGGGACGTGGCGCATTCCGTATGCAGGAGCTAGATGAGAATCTGAGCAACCACGAAGCTAAAATAACGGGTAGTGAGACCATAAGAGTCGAGCCTGTCGTTGGTGATAGACGGTGCTGGTATGTTATGTAAAGTCAGTTGGTTGTAGCGATTGGTAAAGACCTCATAGCGCATGCTCGCTTAGGTGGTGAGGCTGGGAAAGGAAGGCTGAGGTTAACACGTGACAAAGCCATCATTGAGAAACGGATTGTTGGGAGTGATGATGAGGCGAAAAGTCGTATGTCTTGGCGAGGGGATTGCCAGATTGAGCAAGTTGAGGGATGTCTGGACCAAAATGGCTGTAATTGAGGGTTTAACAGTGTCTATTATAGACCTGCTATACTAAAGCAGTAAGTTTTTGATGACACCATTAAATCTAGCACACGTTCCAGTATTTAAATACGTGATGATTAAATATTGAATTGTGCTTATGTAAATCCAATGTCAAAGCCAGCTATCGGGTGAGGACAGTCGTGTGCCCCAGCGTTGCTCAACGCCCTGGCTATTACACGCGATGTCCATTGTCTCGACCTGCCTTCTGATCATAACCCTTGAATTAATCACCATATATCCGCGCAATTCCTCCAAAAATCAGAGAACCTCGCTCTGCATACCTCATGCCAGCTACCAGTCCCCGAAGCAAAAGCCGTTGGTCTGAGGCATGTAACAAGAGTAAGACGTTATATATGACCATCGTATGCGTCATCTCCCACCAAAGACTCAACGGATCTACGGCAGCAGCGTTATAGACAATGGTGCTTTTGTCGATGCCCAATGTAAGTGGCGCCGACGAAAATGTAGATGATCTGCAGCACGTCAAGCGACTCGCTGATCGACCAACTCTATTCGAAAAGAGCTGCATTTCGCCAAGACTCAAAACGTCGCCTGTCCGAGGATCTTTCTTCATAACGAGGGAAGTTCAATTGCACAACGGTTCGCCCTTGCTTTACAGTGAGCTATCTCTCCAGGGCTTGAGGGGACCAAGGATGACCTCATATGATCAACATCGCCACCGAGAACTTCGTGAGGGGAGTCCACTATGTAACGTTCAACCGCAGCTCTTTAAAATTGTAAAATGGAGTATTATGGAGTCGCATTGGCTATTCACGCGGTGAGCAGGCATACCTGAGATCTTCTGTTGCTAGTTAAATTTATGGAGTGGCTTGGAAAGTGATACGACGTCGCGTAGAGGCCCTAGTAAAGCCTCTGCGGAGAATATCGTGCAAGCGAACGTATATTATACGACATTAATAGGGTAGTAGAGTAGACCCAATACATCACCAAAATGTTTCATGTAATGTTTTGAGTCCGTGAAACCAAGAAATGTTTCAGTGGGGTAACCTCAGATGATCTGAGTCGCCATGACGCTTTATCAGGGTCCCTCTGAGCTCAATCCAAGTCACGAGAGGGCCAAAGCGCTGTCATGAGCAAATATTTATTAGCGTGAAGAATCGTTTCCCCAGCTAATTGGACTATTTACTATGTCAATGCCAAATGTCACGATAGCGCCGAGACGGACTGACATCTCAGTGCCATATTGACGGGCCCAAATCATTAATGGACCAGGGTAGTCCCTAGTCACATGCTCACTCTCTGCAGCGGGATCTTCGTTCGTCACCGGCCATGTTACAGATCTACTTGAAACCAAAGACGCGCCACGGAATTACGGATAATCACGACATTCGATGTCGCTCGATTGTCAGGCAAGAATTAGTCAAAGCGGTGAGTCCAAAGAAAAAAGAAAAGAATAAAAAATGAGATCTGATATGCAGGTCATTTCAATATTCCAGCAAGGATATGGCTTGGCATTCAGTCTTTTCCAACCTGTTGGGCCTGTTGGCTAAGCAGAGCAATATCACCAGTGGAGATTCCAACAATTGATCGACGAAACAAAAGACCGCACAGAGGTTCTTCATCGTTACAAATCCCTTACAAACCCTCAATCTTTAACCTCGGAACATTCGGTAAGCCTGTCAATGTCACCAAAACCCTGCAACGCTTTAGCTCTCCCCCACTCCAACCACATGGCATATTGGGATCGGCAGTTATTCCAACCCAGCGAATTCAAGCCGCACTGACGCTCACGTCGCCCGCAAGACTAAAATTTCAGACTGCGGCAGTTGACGCCTCGATCTGGTTGGTCCTCGACCGCGCAGTAAAACAACGATCAGCGGTGATCTTCAGGTCCAGGGTATCATTGCCTACGCAGATCAGGTCGGAGAGATTACAGCTTGAGGAAAAAGATGCACGATTAGATCACTACTCTACAGGGGAGACATATTGATGATTGGATATGCATTATAAGCTCAAGCTCGTCGATCTCTTACAGTAGTGAGACGGAATCTGTGAGAGCTGAACTATGAGCCCCTCTCGTGGATTAATATACTTAACTAGACCTTATGGCCCCCGCGCGAGAGAAAATGTGTTTCCAATGACTCCAAACATATGCTGAAATTTGTTTTCATCGCGAGTGCATAATGTATATCCGTTGGGCTGACGAGAGTCATCTAACCATGGATACTCGCTCAATGCCGGTGGATAGTTCATCCCGCTCGGTCGAGATTCAAGCTATTCTCATTACCTTCTCCATTCTTTCTACCATCACCGTCGCATTGCGACTCTATGTGCGATACAAGGTTCTTCATTCTCTCGGCTGGGATGATAGAGTTATGGCTGCTGCCCAGGTCCTTACAATTGCAGCTGCGGTGGCTATTGGTCTAGGTAAGTTTCGATTAATGTTGAGAAGGTTGAGTGAGTGCTGACGTGGATGTAGAGAATAAATATGGGCTTGGACATCATACTTGGGAGCAGTCGAAGGAGAATTACGTTGCTTACATGAAGGTCAGCTTTACTTCTTGTATGGGCTGAACTCTTGCTAACATTTACTAGGCATTCTATGCTTCCGTCATCGTATACAATGTCGCCATGTGTCTTGTCAAGATCGGAATCCTTCTTCAATACCGACGAGTCTTTGCCATACCAATCCTACAGGCATTGACATTCTACGGACTTGTCATCATGGTCGCCTGGACTATCACCATCGCTTTTCTCAATACTCTCATTTGTGTACCCGTCGCAAAGTTCTGGAACTCGGCCCTAGATGGCCATTGCACCGACCCTTTGACGGTCTGGTACGTCATGGCTGGCTTCAACCTAGTCACAGACATCACTGTCTTCTGCATGCCCTTGCCAGTCATTGGAAGCCTGAACCTTCCGAAGAAACAAAAGATTATGCTATTAGCCATCTTCAGCATTGGTTTCCTGTAAGTGGCTCATTCTCTTCTATTACGCTGTTACTAATACGACCAGGACATGCGCCATCTCGATTATTCGCATTCGAACACTAAAGACAGCCGCTTCAACAAAAGATCCCAATTGGGACAATGTCGACGCCGCGATATGGTCGTTCCTCGAAGTCACCCTCGCCATTATTTCCTCCTGTCTACCAACCCTCCGACCACTATTCTCCAAGCTCATGCCCAAGCTCTTTGCATCGTCATTCGGCCGAAGCAACCGCGCTTCTGGGTACGGCTATACTCGAACGCACAGCAGCCAAAATCTGCGTAGTATGTCTCGAAGGCGAACTCAAGACATTAGTCATAACTCAATGGAAGACACATCCACCTTGCGAAAAGATGAAGTACCTCTTCCATCAATTACTCAAAAACACTACCAAACCTACCCTGGTGTTAGTGTCAGTATCAAAGCTGAGCAGGGACAGAATCATGGTGATGAGGCAGCATCGCAAAGTCCTCTTGAGCCAAGCTCACCGAGTCGAGGTATCAAAGCCACGACTGTTGTTACACAAGAGATCGTGGTAGAGAGACGCGCAGATGATGAATGGAGTCATGGCAGACCAAGTGACAGCGATGCAACTCTTCGAGAATGAGATACATACACAGAAATGCCATTCTGCCGCTTCTTTATGAGACATGCATATTATTACCTATCCCTTTAATGTAATCTTAATACACTTTTTATTTATTTTTAGCCCTTCACCGTATGTTCTCTCAAAGCTTACCCCAAACTCTAGCATTTTAGCTGTAGCTCTCCGGATTGGGAAGTTAGTGCTAGGGCGGAAGCCTCGGGCCCTCGGCACGGTTAGTTCAGGTCGACGCTTTCGGGATAGCTACGCGATCTATTCTCGTCACAAGATGATTCGATACGAACCGATAATCGCCCGTATAGCCTTTAGCAGAACGCCACAAGTCTATGCCGGCTCGTATTCAACTTTGATCGCTTTTCACCGCAATGTCCAAACGATTTGCCATTTTGTATAAATAGTGGCCGTTATTCAGCTTCTTGTCAATCATCATTCTACATCGCTTTCTCTCTCATCTACAAGACTCCTATACCTCAAAAAACATCTTCTTACTCTTCAAAATGAAGTTCAGCATCCTCACTGCCCTTACCGCCATTGTTGGCAGCGCTGCCGCCGCTAACCAGGCTGTTGTCAAGAACGACTGCTCTGGTACCATCTATGTTCAGTCTTGGCCTTACAACGGTGGTGCTCCTGGACCTCTTGTGACCCTCAAGCCCGGACAGAAGTTCTCTGAGAACCTTCGCTCTACTGGCTCGGTATAGCTATCCCATTGATTTCTCCTAAGCTGGACATGTAAAACTAACAAGTCTCCTCAAAGACCGTCAAGATTGCCACTACCAAGACTCTTTCCAACCCTCTCTTCTTCGGCTACTCCTCCACCTCCAAGCCCAACTACGTTTACTACGAGTTCAGCACGTAAGTTTAAATACTTGCTCACTGTCTTAGTGCTATACTAACATATCTAGTCAATGGGGTAACCCCTTCGCCAACAAGCACAATATCCTCACCACTGGCAAGGGATGCAAGCAGTTTGACTGCGCTGCTGGTGATGCTTCTTGCTACAGCACTCCCAGCATGAAGAAGGTCTATGGCTGCCCTAGCCCTGCTACCATCACTGCCACCATCTGCGCCAAATAGAGGACATACTAGACAGGACTGCTGAGCCCTTTGAATAGAAGGGTGCGCTCTTGGACGAAAGAGGGATAGAGAGAAATGTATAGATCTTATTGGTTAAGTTAGTAATACATATTTAATAATGAAAACACTTAGCCTGAAACGAAATTGGTATTCGTGAGCTAAATGCAATGACGATTACTATGAACCCTGAGGAATAATTAGTAGACACAAGGGTAAGATGAATAGTCATTTATCTGGGACGGTTCTCAGGTGTATTACAGGGGTCAATTTACTTCAAGCAATGGGTTTGGAGCTTATGTCTTCTGATATCTATCCTGATTCTTATCCTGATTCCCATAGAATAGTTCAAATCCACTTGATTCGTGTTTCTTAAGCTAAAGAATTCTTGTCTCAGATAAACTACAGAATGCCATCTGCTTCACGGGGCCAGCCTCAGTCTTGCTAGATCTACCATCCAAAGCCATTAGACTTGAGTTCATTCGCCACCTGTTCAGCCACCAGCTGGTTGATAGCAATTCCAGGGTGGTAGTCGTTAAACCATAGCTATCACTATGTTAGTATACAATACCTTCACTGAAGGGAGGTTACTCACGCATGACTTCCCATCGCTGTTGTAGCAAGTCGCGTCAGGGGCACCATAAGCCTTGGGGTTGTTGATAGCCTTCTTGAAAGAAACGGATGTATCAACGAGAAGCGTCTTGGCACCAGAGTTGGCTTTCTTGAAAGCGCTGAGCTTTGTGGCCAACTTGCTGTTGTAGAGCTTAATAGCCTTGACAAGAAGAGCGTTTGAGTCGGCGCCTTGTTGGATCATCAATGGTGTCAACTCGGTTGCTGCATATCGTTAGAATAAAAGCCCCAGCAATGTGGTCCTCAGTGACTTACGTGGAACGCTGAGTAGAACAAACTTGCGCAGACCAGCCTTGTACAGAACCTGTAGTAACTCGAAATATCTCGCAGTAGCCTTCTCAACCACTGCATCTGAATCTTGCAGATAGAAAGAGTTTCCGACGTCATTAACGCCGATCCAAACTCCTGCAATAGTATTCTGCGCTGTCCAAGAAGTACCAGCTGGATGCTTGCCAACAGAGCTAGAGAACTGGTTGACTTGGTCTACAAAACTCAAGACAGTGCTTGCATAGGGCTTGACGATGTTAGCATCGACTGTAGCGCCTCCGTACGCAAAGTTGTATGACAGCACGAGTGAGTTGTTTTGCTCTTTGACAATGTCGCCAACCCAGTTTGCTCCGCCGGCTGCTGTCCATCCCGGGAAAGGGGGGTTGCCGAGGGGGTTTGCGGCGGAGGGCTTTGCGCCGTTGGGGTCGAATCCTGTTTGGGAGTATGAGTCGCCACTAAGATACGTCAATTCTATTCCACAGATATATCATCTACTGACTCACAAAGTAAAGAGATAGCTGATGCTTGACGCTGCGTGGACTGCAGCGCTCTGAACCAAGATGCTACCCATGGCAGCAACAAGAAGTTTCGACAGCATGGTAAGAGGCTCAACAGAAAAACACTATAATTTGAATCGTCCGCCAAGACAATTTACTGAAGCTTACAAGTTTCACATAGCGAACAACGGACTACTTATATCTACTCAAATCCACGTTTCAGATCCCAGGCCCAACTTTGTTTCCTCATCCCACAAATCACGAGCCGATCTTGTGACCAAGGAATGTCGACGGAAGATCTTGTTTAAGCATAATGTCTGGAAAGGGATAGACGGAGGTGGTCCGAGGCGGGGTATAACATATTTGGACTGGGAGATCGCAGGAAATACCATGATTGCGGCATGCAGATCATACATTGAAGCTTTCAGTTGGCAGCTGTAATTGGCACGGAAGAATATTTTCCGTGGACACATCTGTGCGTTCCCGTTGGCCCGGTCTTGATATCGCTTAGCTTAGTTGTCTACATGACATAGTATAAACTCGTAGAAAGAAGAGCGTTTATGATATTGTCAGAAGGTTTGCAGCTTTGATAGTGGATGTCTATGTGTACGATTCAACTATGAATAATGTTGATCTGCAAAGCTATAATGGCGGGATCCCCAATTAAAAAGTCTAGAATAATCGCTTCACCAGGTAACGATCTCATAGATCCTTCTCTGAGAAAGCAGATCTTTTTCTTTTTCTGGCAACAAACTAAGGCAATTCTTTCGTACTGAAAGTCATGCTTAGATACGGTGGCACATTATTAGCATGTCAATCAACGCCATCTAGGCTGCTTGGTGCAGGGTAAGTGGCTGTCTTCAGGCTGTCTTCAGGCTGTTGCTAAATCGTCCCCTTTGTACATACTACGAACCAGGTATCTATCTGCAATTTCATAGAGGACCTTTGCTTCGATAGTGAGATATCTAGTCTGATAAGATATACATTTTAGCTTCCCTCTAAACACATTTGTGGCAGTTGGCGAAGAACGTGCAGCTCTATGTTGCAAGTGCACGAGTGATGACAGAAAATACTTAACTGCAGATGCGTGATTTTCGGTGCAAACGCGTTAGTGCTTTCTTTCGTCCTCGTTGGCACTTTTGAACAAACGAAGCAGGGATCCTTACACAAATGCGGGGGACTCACCATACCAACCAATAACCACGCATAAATTACAAACATCTCTTCTGCCGAAAAGCCGTGATTTATGGAGTCCAACCCATCGACAAATAAAAAAACCCAACAACGCTCTTTACCACGTGGAAGCGGCCCTCCAACACATTGGCTTTATCGCATCAACTCGAGGCTTTAAGCTGAATCCGTTATCGTCGGCCGAGTCTTTTTGCCAGAAGCCTATCTTAGCTTGCTTATCACGTTTCATCGTAATCGACCTTGATTGGGTAGGGTCGTAGATTTACAGGGGTAATGGTGAAGCTAAACTTGTTACTGCCACCGGCGAGAGCCGTCAGATCCGATTGTTGTTAATGGTTTTGGAGGTGCTGATGATTTGAGATGACGATCCGGCAGCTGAGTTCCGATCAGATGGGGAGTTCCGCGATGATAGGAATTATATATATCAAGGTTGCATTTAAACTGAAGCATGATGACAGGTGTAGATTCTTTACTGTTCTTATTACCGACTCGCTAGGTACCCACGGTTCATCATGAAGTCCCTCGCTGCCCCCAGCCTCCTGGCCGCTCTTCTCACGACACCCGCTCTCTCAAAGCCCGTCGTCGATGAGAAGTATCCCTACAAGGGCCCAGCAGTCCCCGTCGGCGATTGGGTCGATCCCACCGTCAACGGCAATGGCAAAGGATTCCCTCGTCTCGTTGAACCTCCCGCCGTGAAGCCTGGTTCTTCAAACCCCAGTAACAACGTCAATGTTATTTCGACGTCGTATACTCCTGGCGGCATCAACATTCACTACCAGACGCCTTTTGGACTCGGTGCTGCGCCGGTGGTTCATTGGGGAACGAGCGCGTCTGAGTTGAAGAATAAAGCTACTGGTTCAACTACTACGTAAGTTCCCGCTTCTTGGCGCAGGGGTTTACCCGATTTGTCTGCGCGTTGGATTGTCATTGGCTTACTCTATTTAGCTACGATCGCACTCCTCCTTGTTCTGCTGTAAAGGCTGTTACGCAGTGCAATCAGTTCTTCCACGACGTTCAGATCAGCGATCTCAAGCCTGGCAAGACTTACTACTATCAGATCCCCGCTGCTAACGGCACTACCAAGTCTGATGTCCTCAGCTTCACTACTGCTCGCGAAGCAGGTGACAAGTCAGAGTTCACCATCGCTGTTCTCAACGATATGGGCTATACTAACGCCGCTGGTACTTACAAGTATCTCAACAAGGCTGTTTCTGACGGCGCTGCGTTTGCTTGGCACGGAGGTGATCTGAGCTATGCTGATGATTGGTTCTCTGGCATTCTGCCCTGCGAGGATGACTGGCCCGTTTGCTACAACGGAACTTCAACTGAGCTTCCCGGCGGCGGCCCTATTCCTGATGACTACAAGTCTCCTCTTCCCAAGGGCGAAGTTGCTAACCAGGGAAGTCCCCGCGGCGGTGATATGAGCGTTCTGTATGAGTCAAACTGGGATCTTTGGCAGCAGTGGCTCAACAGCATCACCCTTAAAATTCCCTACATGGTTGTCCCCGGTAACCACGAAGCCACCTGCGCCGAATTCGACGGCGGTAACAACACGCTCTCTGCGTATCTCGACAACGACAAGAGCAACGCAACCCAGGCTAACATGACGCTTAACTACTACTCCTGCCCTCCCTCGCAGCGCAACTTCACCGCTTTCCAGAACCGTTTCCACATGGCTGGCGATAAGTCCGGCGGTGTCGGCAACTTCTGGTACTCGTTCGACTACGGTCTTGCTCACTTTGTGTCTATCAACACAGAGACCGATTACGCTAACAGTCCTGAGAAGCCGTTTGCTGCGGATCTTCAGGGCGATGAGACGCATCCCAAGGCAAATGAGACTTATGTCACTGATTCTGGCCCCTTTGGTGCTGTGCATGGTTCTTACAATGATACCAAGAACTACGAGCAGTATCAGTGGTTGGCTAAGGATCTTGAGAGTGTTGATCGATGCAAGACCCCTTGGGTTATTGTCATGGGCCACCGTCCTATGTATAGTTCGGAGGTTGCCAAGTACCAGGTTAACATCCGTGCTGCGTTTGAAGATCTGATGCTGAAGAACAATGTCGATGTCTACATTGCCGGGCAAGTGAAAATCTTTGCCAACCGCCCTCAAGATCTGTGTACTAATACTCGACAGTCACATTCACTGGTATGAGCGTCTTCAGCCCATGGGCCACAACGGTACCCTCGACTCTGGCTCCATCATCAACAACAACACCTACAAGACCAACCCCGGCAAGTCAATGGTCCATCTCGTCAACGGAGCCGCAGGCAACCTCGAGAGCCACAGCGTTCTCGACGGCGAGCCTCGTCTCAACATGACCATGTTCCTTGACCAGACTCATTTCGGTTTCGCCAAGTTGACAGTCCATAACGAGACTGCGCTCTCTTGGCACTTTATCCACGGTGATGGCGGGGTTGTAGGTGATGAGCTGACTGTCTTGAAGGAGAGTACTTCGAAGTGCGCTGCCTCTGGGAACTCTTCTTCGTCTGGAGGTGCGAGCGGTACAAAGGCCCCGGTTGCTACTCCTACTAGTGCTGGTACTAAGACATTTGTCTCTGGCGTTCTCGGCCTTCTTGTTCTCGCTCTGGCTTTGTAGAGGATCTGAGAGACTAGATATAGATGGTAGCTTTGTTGTTAGATTTTCTTCCCTGAGAGGACTTGTGATGCATGATCACATAATTGAGTCGATTTTTAATCTCATTTGGGTCAATCATATGGCCTCAGACATTGTGCTACGTGAAGTTATCTGTGGTTCAAGCACCAGGTTGATCAGGAGCGCACTGATGTTGCAGGTTTACTCCGTGAGACCTCGGCGCGTACTCGCCAATTCTCATTGGGCAAGCATCGCTGTATGGGCCTTAAGGTCCTTTCGACCATCTCTGGGGACTCACTAATGTTTTCACAGTTTGGCAGTCAATCGATATTAAGGATTAAAAAGGTGCGGGGCGTAACAGATCCCACGGAAGAGTCAAATGAGGCCTCAACTGATATGGAAGCCCGTGTGTTACCATTACGCCTAGCAGGGTCACACAGCTACGTACGGAGTAACTGCCTAGGACTCTCTTCAGCTGCCCCTCCCCCACACGGCGTCAACACTATGCCTAGCAGGGGGGTCACACAGCCACCCAACACTCTCACCGGATTGGTCGATGCCTCCATGGACAAGTGATTCAGCCCAGCATATGTCGCCAAGGAAAGTGATAGAAATAGGCCTTGGGTCCAGGTCTTTTGCTCATGTATGCCATCGCCATCTCTGTTCTTTAGCGCGATATTGCACTCGCCTTATACTGTGCAAACCTGGACCCCTTGCTCAACACGAAGACGACCGAGGATCCGTCATCCTAATCAAACCCTCTACAGAACTCGAAGCTGTCTGGACCTCGATGGCGCTGTATGAAAACGCTCTTCTTGGAAATTTGGAGGGATGCATTCGCCTACTAGAGTTCTCAGAGGCGGATGGAGTGGATGGGCAGTTGGCTGCAACAATGAAAACCTATCCACTTGGGATGGTCCCGCCATATCAAGCTCTTTCTTATACGTGGGATAGCCTGGAACGAAGCGACTCAATCATCATCAATGGTGTCAATTGGAAAATCTCACAATCCCTCTGGGAGGCACTGCGTCATATCCTAAGCAAAGCGAGAGCGACAGTGACAGGCCCCTGGACCGGGAGGATGTGGGTGGACGGACTATGCATTAACCAGCGCGACGAGGACGAGAAGTCATCACAGGTGGCTCGCATGAGAGATGTCTACTCAACTGCGGCGCGGACGATTGTGTGGATTGGCCTGCAGGATGAGTCGGTGGCCATGGCTTTCGATACGCTGGAACGATTCGCGGCTGATGACGGGACAGTAAACGGTGCCAGGGCGCGCAAGGAACTCGATCAGCCAGAAAGAAGACGAGATGCCATCGGTCGACTTATACAACGCCAGTGGTTCTCTCGAACGTGGGTGATTCAAGAAGTGGTTGTCGCAGCAATTGCGACAGTGCAGTGCGGACAATGCATCATTGAGTGGCAGACGCTGCAGCACGGGCTCGAGCGGGCGACTGGCTCCGGGTTCTACCCTTTTGGACCCCAAGTGGCCAACGTGACTAATATTGGCAACTGGCGGCGCGACTTTCTCGAGATGCCGCCGTCGGCTGTGCGAGACGAGGCCCTGGATTTGCGCATCCTCACCATGGATCCATCTAACAAGGGAGCAACCAATCCACGCGACAAAATCTACGCGTTGCGCGGCATTGCCAGCGAGGCGTATGCCAGGGGAATCAGCGTCAACTACAGAGACCCGGTAGAGAAGGTGTACGTGGATTGTGCAAAACATCTGCTGCGAATGCGCAAGGATCTGCGCGTCCTGTCTCTGATCCGCCGGCACCACCGTCGCGCAACGAAATCGCTAAGCCTCCCGTCCTGGGTACCTGACTGGAGTCAGGCTATGGACGGCGGTGGCGTCCTCCAGAGATACTACCGATTCCTGCCTGAGCGAATGTTCCGAGCCTGCTCTACCAGCAAATCACATGTGACCATCTCAGCCAACAACAAGGCCATACGTCTGGCTGGTACCCGGCTGGGCACTGTCATCGAGGTTCATTCGATACAGGCCTTGATCCTCGGTGACGATTGCTCAACCCAAGACATACAAATGTCTCGCGCACGATTGATTGTAATGGCCAGGACTCTTGGGCTTCCACAAGTGTACCAAACCACTGGCGAGCCATCGTGGCTGGCCTTGTTTCGAACCATTACGGCAGATCGCACTGCCTTCTCTTCACGCATCGACGCACATTACCGGATGAGGAACTTCTCGTCCGTCTCCTCCGCCGAGCTGAGCCAGAAAAGCATCGACGACGCTTGGAACGAGATATCGGCGTCGCTACCGGCTATCTTCAAAGACAAGGTGTTATTCACCACTGATGAGCATCTTCTTGGGTTCACAGAGTCTGGATGCCGAGTTGGCGAGGATGTCTGCGTGTTTCTCGGCGGTGAGGTCCCTTTCATGATTCAGAAAATGCCTGAAGGACACTATCATCTGCACGGCGAAGCTTATCTCCATGGTATGATGGACGGCGAAGCCCTTGCACGACATGAGTTGGGCGAACTTGACCTTGACTATTTTGAGATTCAATAAGTATAATTGATGTTACTAAGTTATCAGCACCTCCCTAGTATAAGAATATTCAAGATATATGATACAGACTAAGTTACTTAAGAATTAAAGGAGTTTAAGTTAATAGACTTAGTCAGCGGCATATCCTTAGAATTAAACTTAATAGCACTTATATCAACATAAGCAACGTGCTCCGCAAATAGGATCCTGGATTTGGCTGCCTACCCAAGAAATAACCCCGCTCGCTTCTTGCCCCACCTGAAAATACTTGCCCCTTCGCTCTATAAAGGCGCAATTTGAGCCCTCAAACGCTACAAAACTGGATCGCACCAATGTCACCCTCTCCCCTCCAGCCCGCTATGTCTCTGGCGAACATGTTAGACGGCGTCATTGTGAAAGCCAATGACGAGCCTGAGAACATCCAGACCTTGTGCGAAAGCGAGCGACGAGAACGATACGAGAGGTATCGAGCAGAATTCTTGAGTACGGACTTCCAGGGCTTGGTGTATGACGACATATTACGGAACATACTTAAAAGCCCTGGATATCGCGATCCGAGACACAATCTCTGTGTCTTCGCCCGTCCAACAGTGGATCTGATGAATACCATCCGTACTATACAGCAAGACTTGCAGCAGATAGCTCCTGGTATGAAGTCGATGCGATCCCTTATGAGCACTGGCGATGTTCATCATTGGACCTCGTTAGGGTTTCCCCTACGAGGACCAATAATGCTAACAGACCGCCATTAATAGGAATTTGGCTCACCCCATCGCTGGATCTTCATATGACTGTTTTAGAGATCGTACACTCCGAGACGCGAGAAGTTGTAGACGCTTGTCTAGAGCAATTACAACCCCGATCCATGGACGTAGTGCACTTTGCACGACATCACCCCATTCAGCTCGTCAGGCCGCAGCTAAGTTTCGATCGGTCCGCAGTTGCCATGACGTTCGTACCTGCTGCCGACCGCCTGTACACATATCTGCACTTGCGGCGCGATTTGGCAGAATTGTTGGAGGAGACTGGAATTCAGGTTGCTTCTAGATACACTACGACGTCCAGCCATCTGACGCTGGCTCGCCACATCGAAGGCGATGACTTGGTGGCTTTGGCGACGAGGAAGGCATGGGTATCGGCTATTGAAGCCATGAATGAGCGCCTGGCGCAAGATGGACTCTGCTGCTATGAGTGGAACATCGGCCTAGATAGTCAACTGATTATACAGAAAGGAAACCTCTGGTATGGCGGTGGCGAGTGTGTGGCAGATGGTAATGAAGTTTAATAAGAAGAGGTATTCACTACCTCACGCGGTAACCATGCTTACTAGCAAATGCTTGTAGAAGTTCACAGTGACTCTCAAATTGCGCACCAACGCGAAGATTATCAAGGCAACTTCAACTGCTTCGGCCCACGCGCCTGCTAAGACGAAGGTAAGAAAGTCATGGAAGCCCTCGGATACGCCTATCAAGCCGAACACGGTCTCGAAGTCCGCATCGCACGAATATTCAATGCCTACGGTCCATTCATGGAGCCAGAACACGGCCGAGCAGTCCCCAACTTTATCATGGCAGCTCTTAAGAGAGAACCAATCACGATATTCGGCGATGGACATGCAACGCGATGCTTCCAGCACGCTAATGATTGTGTTCGAGGTTTAGAGGCTCTGATGAATAGTGATTATCATGGGCCTGTGAATATGGGCAGTGATCTGGAGGTGGAGATTGGTGAAATTGCTGATATAATATCTCGTGTCGTGGCGGAGAAGGCTGGATATGAGGAGCCTATTGCTGTTCAGTTGTTGCCGAAGAGGGAGGATGATCCTATCAGGCGGAAGCCAGATACGAGTCTTGCTGAGAAGGTTTTGGGTTGGAAGCCTAGGGTGTCGTTGGAAGAGGGAGTAGCTTCGATGGTTGACTGGTTTATTCAGACAGAGAATGGTATTTCGAGCAGGCCCTGAAGGAACATGAAGCATCTCATTTAAGACTAATAATGAAAGATATCTGATTAATGTAGCCGAATGATAATATATTAGCCGCTGGGTTTATGTAGCACTGTTCGGGGTCACAAAATGAATTAACTCTGCCCAATATCTCGGCATCGTATGACCACCAATTAAATATTTAAAAGCTTGGCAGAGTAGTATCTCATCTTGAACTCGTATTTAACCTCAACTCAATTCTATGCCTTACAATTCGAGTGCAATATGTGACATGGCACGACATTCTTATTGGAACGGGGGTTAATCGGAACATCGGATCGGCTCCTCCAGTACTACCCTAGATTATCAGGTCTCAAATTACCCATGTTAATTCAGCATTTGAGAAAGAAGTGTTGCTTAGAACAGAAAAGACTCTCTTAAGATAGCCATTGAATAAACACGAGATAGAGCATTGAATGTGGCTTTTGAAATGCTTATCTATTTAAGCAAACCACTGTGAATCGAGACAAGTCGCGTCAGCATTATCCATCGCACGTCCATAAGGCTTATAACCCAGCCCAACATCCCCATCCCACCGAGACCCGAAACACCGGAACGATCGGCTACTCGCCGAGTCAGCGCCAATCCCCTTCACAAATGCCGAACATAATCTCACCACCAAAAAACAGCCGCTACAGAATTGCCGTGATCTGTGCGCTTTAGACTTTAAGGCTATGTAACCCGGACCTATGCGCTCTCACTGGTGGAAATTTGAAACCTGGGGCGTTCAAAGGGCAATTAAACTCTATAATACTAAATACGCGGTGAAACGCTGACGCGCTCTCCTTCTAGAAAGTGTTACTTTTAGCTTCTAATTAAACTTAATTGACGAAAAGGGACGGCGGTACTGCGTTGAGGGCGCATTTAAACCGCCGCACCGCGCTATTTTTCTGTATTTGGCTCATCAACCTCCAACGGTCTTCATTCTTTCGTTTTTACTGTTTTGCAAATACCTACACTCCTTTAAACAAAGTCACTCATTTCTACTTCTCTAATCATGCGTGTTACTACCCTCCTAGGCCTGAGCGCCTACGCCGTCGCCGAGGCGAGCTGTTCGCGCAACATCATCTACTATGACCAGTGGCACACCAAGGATCTGCCCCCCAAGGACATCACGCACAGCGTCACCCACGTCATGATGACCTTTGCCAACTCTTCGCTCTTCACCACTGAGCCTTCCGGCAAGTACGAGCCTTTCCAGTCTCTGAAGCAGGTCCGCGCTCTGTTTGATCACGACGTCAAGGTCTGTATGACTGTTGGTGGTTGGGGCGACAATGCTGGTTTCGATGAGGCTCTCAAGACCGACAAGAGCCGTGAGAGGTTCGCTCGTGGCGTTGCTTCTAATCTCGATAGACTCGGTTTCGACTGTGTTGGTATGTGCACTATTCATGGAAGCTTGATGGAAAGATTGGCTAATACCTAGGTTCAGATATCGATCTGGAGTACCCTGGTGGCAACGGCGCCGACTACAAGCAGGTCGTCAACTCCAAGAAGACCTACGAGATCAAGGCCTTCCCCAAGCTCCTCAAGGAGATCAAGAAGTTCATCGGCTCCAAGGAACTCTCCATCGCTGTCCCCGGTCTTGAGCGTGACATGATCGCCTACATCCCCAGCGAGACCCCTCTCATCGAGAAGTCCGTCGACTTTGTCAACGTAAGCACTCCCCCAGCCTTATGAAACCACCCACTAACCTCTTCAGGTCATGACCTACGATCTCATGAACCGCCGTGATACCTACACCACCCACCACGTCTCCGTCAAGGGAGCCGCCCGTGCCATCGACAAGTATCTCTCCCTCGGCTTCCCCGCCCACAAGCTCGTCCTCGGCATTCCCTTCTACGCCAAGTATTTCACCACCAAGAAGGGCTACAAGTGCACCAACCCCATCGGCTGCCCTACTGAGCTCCTCGAAAACCCCACGGATGGTAGCGACACCGGCAAGTCTGGCTCCATGACTTTTGAGGCTGCCAACTTTGCATCTGCCCCTACCAACTTGACTACTACTCCTGATGCTACCTGCGGTGCTGGCACTTTCTTCAAGTGCGCCACCGGATCTTGCTGTGCCGCTTCCGGCTGGTGGTAAGTGTATTCCCAATCGTTCCCCCGACATTAGCTAACATGAGACAGTGGTGATACTGCTGCTCACTGCGGTACCGGCTGCCAGTCTGCCTACGGAAAGTGTGACGGCATTGATATCTCCGCTTCATTCCTCGAGGCTCTCGAGAAGGGCAAGACTGATAAGGTCAACGGAGGACAGTGGTACTGGGATGCCCCCAACCGCCTCTTCTGGTCCTGGGACACCCCCGAGCTCATCGCTGAGAAGATCAACCTTCTTGCCAAGACCCGCGGCATCAAGAGTGTCATGGCCTGGGCTCTTGCTCAAGACAGCCATGACTGGAGCCACCTCAAGGCTATGCAGCAGGGCTTCGACCGTGTCAACGCTTAGAAGCCTGGTAGCTGGGCTCTCTCGGGGCCATACTATAGATTCATAGAATAATAGCTGGGGTGTGAGGTCAACAGATTTGTTTAGTACTGCAATAAATGAATCTTCCCTGGTGCACTTGCGACTTACGCCACATGTTATTTCATCTTGAAGACCGGATTATAGAGTGACTTAATAAGCTGGCAGTGCGCTTGCCCCTCTTACTGGCCAGATAGTCATTAAACTTAAGTTGAGACCTTGACTCCGGTAGTAGATGCGATTCCCATCCATGGTCTCAGGACGATGTAGGGTCGGGCCACATTACCAAATCAGTCGCTTACTCAACTTAGGTACTTTGGTCGAATAGCATTCATTGGCGAGCCGTCAGTATGCTGTGGAGCTATTCCCGTCATGTCGTCAGCCCTAATCCACAATGGCATTGATAATGTAACACATCTGACATTATGCTTATTCCAACAGCATGGATACGGGCCCGTGAGGAGCATCTATTGGTCAAGATGTTGTAAACCGACTGATGCCGGGGTTAAGCATCTCCTGTTACTGGAGTAAATACCCAGAAGGATGGTGATTATCTTACCAGCAGTCTGAGGGATAAGTACTCGACATGGTCGCTCTCTGAGTGAAGGGCTACTGCTTACCATCACTTATCTTGCATATACACCATTTTGTGACCATGAGTTTCCCCGATGAGCAGAAAGTTGACTTCAAGGTGCGTAAGGATCCTTCGAGGGAGACCTACAGCTCTCTTACTCCCAAGACAGACTTTCCAGAACGTCATAAACAACCAACTAAGCTCCACTTCGGAAACACGACGCGGTATCTGCCCCAGCACAGAAGAGCCTCTCTGGGAGTCACCAGTATCGACTCAAGATGATATTGATCGAGCTGTAAGCGCTGCGAAGGCAGCATATCCTGCGTGGCGAAAGCTGTCATGGGATGAGCGCGCCAGCTACCTCATCAAGTTTGCAGATGCTATCGAGGCACATAAACAAGACTTCATTGATCTTCTAAATCGTGAGGCTGGCAAACCGCCTCAGGCTGGTGGCTTTGAGCTTATGCTTGTTATGGAGCATGTTCGAGAGACTCCGAAGCTTAGGATCAAAGAGGATAAGCCAGAGGACAATGAGGATGTTTGTGCCAAATTGATTGTCAGTCCGACAAAGGGATGCTAATAACATATACAGAGAACAGCTGTTGTACGCTACGTCCCTATCGGAGTCGGCGTCGGCATCGTTCCATGGAACTTCCCCATGTTACTCGGCATTGGAAAAGCATACCCTGCCATGCTGGCTGGTAACACGTTTATATGGAAGCCTTCGCCATATACTCCATACTCTGCCCTTAAGCTGGCAGAGATTGGAACCAAGGTTCTTCCTCCAGGCGTATTCCAAGCTTTGAGCGGCGGTGACGATCTTGGACCTATGTTGACTGCTCATCCTGGTGTAGCCAAGGTGAATTTCACTGGCTCCACCGACACGGGTAAGAAGATCATGGCGGCTTGCGCTGCTACGTTGAAGCGTGTTACTCTTGAGTTAGGCGGTAATGATGCTGCGATTGTTTGTGAAGATGTTGACGTACCTGCAGTAGCTGGAAAGGTATATCTCTCTTCAGCTTGCCTGATGAAGTAAGTTCACTAATGAGTTAATAGGTCGCATTTCTGGCCTACGTTCACAGCGGCCAAATTTGCATGAACATCAAACGCATATATTTCCACGAGAGCATCTACGACAAGTTTGTATCCGAAGTTGTCAAGTTTCTAGAAGCCCTCAAGACTGGCGACTTCTCTGACCCTGGAGCCTTCTTCGGACCTATCCAAAATAAGATGCAATACGAGAAACTCCAGCGCCTCTATGAGGAGATCGACAAGCAAGGATGGAAGCGTGCCTTTGGCGGCGCATCAGCTGCAACATCGGACAAAGGGTACTTCATGCCGCCCGTTCTTCTTGACAACCCCCCCGAGGATTCAGAGATCGTGCAAACTGAACCATTTGGTCCAATCGCCCCTGTCATGAAGTGGCAGTCTGAAGACGATGTCATATCCCGGGTTAATGCATCGGACTATGGTCTTGGAGCGTCAGTCTGGAGTAAAGACGTCGCTCGTGCTCGACGAATGGCTGAGCAATTGGAAGCGGGAAGTGTTTGGGTCAACACGCATTTCGAAGTTGCGCCGAATGTTCCGTTTGGGGGACATAAGCAGAGCGGTATTGGGATGGATTGGGGAGAGGTAGGACTCAAGGGCTGGTGTAACCCCCAGGCTTACTGGGTGAAGCATTCTGGGTGATAGAAATAGATATTATGAGATGAGAATGAGGTCTATAGCTAAGGAAACGATTGAATATGATGTCGATGCCTGAAACAACCGCTTGGACCCTCCACTAATCTTCCTTAATCACCATAACAACAACCTTTCCCTTCGTGCGACCCGATTCAACCTTCTCCCAAGCCTCCTCAAAGTCGTCCAAACCAACCACGCTATCAATATGCGGTTTAATCTGACCAGCCTCGAGGAGTTTAGTGATGATATTCAGATCCTTGCCAACCGGGTCAATGACAAAGAAGGTAGTGTTGACTTCCTTCTTGACATCATCTGGACGGTTCTGCTCTGGCGGAGCACAGACGCTGACAAGTGTTCCTCCCTCTCGAACTGCATACCAAGCCTGAGCCAGAGAAGGCATGCCGATACAGTCAAAGACAAGGTCAAAATGTTTAGATGTGGGATCTTGAGCCACCCACTCTCCGATGCTCTGCTTCTTGTAGTCGATGGTCTCAGTCGCACCAAGTTGTTGAATGAAATCGACATTCTGTGTTCCAACAACTCCTGCGATGGTCTTGACTCCTGCGATACGAGCAAGCTGTACAGCCCAGCTTCCCACTCCCCCAGCAGCACCGTTGATAAGAACTCGCACGTTTGAATTCTTCTCCCGCGCAGCTTCATCACCACTCAGTGCCTCCGGATCCAAACCTCCCCTAGTGAACAATCCCTGATATGCAGTAAGTGCACTAATAGGACTTGCCGCAGTTTCCGCCCAAGTCAAATTCTTGGGCCTGATCGCAAGCTCAGAGACTCGTGCAAGAACATACTCAGCACCTGCACCAGGACGGTTTGCCTCAATACGAGCGTAGACCTCGTCGCCAGGTTTGAAGCCGCTGTTGTCTGGGGCTGAGACGACTGTTCCTGCGAGGTCTTGGCCGGGAATGGGGATCTTGTCGCCGATGAACTCGGGTGCCCAGAGAGCCCAATCGAGTTCGCCCTTGCAGGGGCAAGTAGCGTGGACTTTGACGAGGACGTCTTGAGAATGCGTTGAGGTAGGGACGGGTTGTTGAGATGAGAGGATGAGTTTGTGAGAGTGCTTGTCGGGCTGGAGGATAGCTTTCATTGTTGCTGGGAGATTAGACGATGCCATTGTATAATGAGAATAGAGTGTTTTAGGATATATTGCAATGTTTGTTGTTTGTTGTATGTTGGAGATGATGTTTGATGAGATGTTTGAGAATAGCGACAGCGACACAGCAGTACATAAATACTAAAATGGCTTACAAGAATTAATATTCAATATTATAGTATCTCC
>JAADJF010000163.1:0-48179 GCA_012932015.1 Fusarium acutatum | reverse complement strand
TTGATAGTCTTTGTATCTTGAGCATGAGACAATCAACTTGTAATAATGGATATCTCCATCACGACCTATCTTGAGATTAGAGTGCAGTTTGTATCATCGGTCAATGTCGCATTCAAGAGCTGCCAAGGTCTTCTCTCGTAGTTTCGAACTCGCCAAGAGTCTTGACAGACTGACACGGCCCGATCGTTTCTTGGATATCTTGGCTTCAATCAAACTCGGGACAATAAGCTCCGCAACAACCATTACTGGAATTACGTCCGAGTGTAGAGGATGACGCTTGGCTTGGGGCAGAAAAAATTGACCAGAAATTCGAGATGAAATTCTCCGTCATTTGTGGAAATTTAAGCTTACTGCATCTTGGCTTTGGCTTGAGCTCTTACTCGTAGTTTTCCAACAGCAACCCACACAGCCAAGAGTGCCGAGGCGCCAAGTGCCATGCGTATAATGACAGTGGTATCGCTGGAGACCCGAGCTTCCAGAAGTAATTGTGCAAGCATGGGTAGATGGAGCTACAAAAGGAAAGAAGGAACCTCATGAAACCAAATTTGAGCTTGAACCAAGATATTATTCTCATTGCTTTCTTTGTCGCTCTTTCATAGGCTAGCTCCTTATTACATTCTTTTGTCATGCTTCTCTTCAAGTACATATTCGCCGTGCTGCCTGCAGCCCTGGCCAAGGACATTTTCGTCGCCCCCAACGGATCGAGCAGCGGTTCCGGCTCTAGTAGCTCCCCTCTGGCCGACATACAGGCTGCAGTTAATGCTGCCAGCGCCGGAGACACCATCTATCTCCGAAAAGGAACCACCGCCCGTCCAAGAACATTCACTTCACCAAGAAGGGATCCTTTCGCAAACCCTACACCATCAGGTCCTACAACAATGAAGAAGTCATCATTGACGGTGACAAAATGCCTGGTACTCCGGCTGCCCTTGGCGCCAGCTCGCTGGTAAAGATCGCGGCATCTTTCATGTCGAGAAGGCAGAGTACTGGAGATTCATCCACATCACTCTCACCAAGGGCCCCTACGGTGTCTACGTGAAGGATTCACACAACAACTACTTCGAGCGCTTGACCACCCACAGCAACTACGAGACTGGCTTCCACATGCAGAATAGCATCTCGAAAAACGAGATTGTTTATCTTGACACCTACAACAACGCTGATCCACGTAACAATGGCCAGAATGCTGATGGTATAGCTATCAAGGAAGGCTCAGGCGCTGGTAACATCATCCGTGGTATTCGCAGCTACGAGAATGCTGATGATGGTATCGATCTGTACGAGTTCAAATCTTCTGTCACAATCCTTGATAACATCATCTTCGATAACGGCGTGAACCGTTGGAACTTCAACCCTTACAGAGGAGACGGCATTGGCATCAAGCTCGGCGGTGGATCACCCGCTAACCGAGCCAACGTCAACCACGTCGCTCGCAACAACTTCTCCTTCCGTAACCGCCGTGGCTTCAGCGATAACAACATGCCCGGCGACATGACTCTCATCCACAACACTGCTTGGAAGAACCGTGAGGAAGGTTTCAATCAACGCTCTTCCAAGGCTACCTACGAGAACAACATTGCTGCCAACAATGCCGGCTCCAGCAGCCTGAACAAGCAGAACACGCTCACTTCGGTGAAGGGTAAGTGTAATAACTGGGAGAAGGGTGGATCTTGGCAGGATGCAGACTCTAAGGCTACCTCTACTAGCCTTATCAAGGGACGTCGACAGGCGAATGGCAAGATTACTCGAAGTGACTTTCTTCGCCCTGCTGATGGCGGCAACTACGGAGCTACCACTCATTGGGTCTGAGGCCCTTCATATATGGAGATGGGTTGGCTTTCTCATTCGCCAGTAAGCAGTGTTGAGGTTTGAACAGGGCCGGAACTTTAATACAGTCGAATCTCAGCCATCACCGTCACTCTTGCGTCTCACGTGAATGTTTTCAAGTTATTTAAAATGGAACGGTTCTGACCGAAATACTTGTATATACATTGAAGGAAATAGGGGGAACGTAGCGTCATCGACCTCGTGCATTGGTACAAGAGGCAGCACCGATGCCACAGTTCAGTAGCTAAGATACCGAGCCAAGTTTAATGAAGACCATTTAGTTTAACTTGATGAATTTCCTTGCATCAATCAAGTCATGGTATTCTGGTTCGTTGAATGGTCATTTCGACCAGACATAAGAGCTCGGTTCTTACCACCGCTCTCGTCAACCAAAGTTGGAGTATTCTTGAATCGCCAAGCAGGGATATTCCTGGCATAAAGCTCGTCGAGCTCCCAGTAACTTCGACCATAGGTCTAAGAATGTTAGTGTAAGTGACTTTGTAGCCGCTTTTGGGTAGCACTGACCTCAGGGTAGAAGAACCAAAGAAGAACAGTCGTAGGTACCAACAAGCCAGCCCAGACAAATACAGCCTTGACGCCAAGGTTGCCAGCATCCGGGCTGATCATGTACGAGACGGTCCATTGGAAGACAACACTGAAGATAATAGGTTAGGCAATAGTACGAGAATCGGAAAAGGTAAACTTACAACCCAAGACCATAGCAGCCTAAATTGAATGAGGTCGTCTGAGCTCGTAGTCGTGGGGTAGAGGTTTCGCCAGCTGCAACAAAACCGATCGGTCCGGCGGAGCAGCCATAGGCAATGACCCAGAGCAGAAGACACCCCAAGGCTGCCTTATCGGATGCTGTGTTCTTGAAGAAGCCAGTAGTTCCAAGGCCGACGTTGAAAAGCATCATGGCGAAACATCCACTGAATAATCGGTCAGCGTCGGCTTCATCTGCTGTCTCAATCAGACTCACCCAACAAGGAGAGGTCTGCGACCAATGAACTCGCACGCGATCAGAGACGACACAATTGCGATGATAAGGAGAACGAAGCTGATCCTGTTAGCGGAAGGAGAACGATGGGCTTGGTACGCCTGTGCTCACGTAATGATGGTGACAAGGAAGGGATCCTTCAGACCAGCAACAGCAAAGAAGTACTGGCAACATGTCAGCTCCGTACAACATACACGATTACAGACAATACTTACTGTCGAGTATGAAAACACAATTGGTGCTCCAGCAGCCCATTGACTGCAGATACCCATGCATCCAGCCAATGTTCTTCGCCAGTTATGCTTGTCGAAGATCTCAAAGAAGGACGAAGACTTGGATTCAAGATGTAGCTGCCGCTCAGCTTCAATACCGTGCTGGATGACACGGTATTCATGTTCCTAGGGACAATATTAATACTGGTTGCTGGATCGGTTCATGTGAGGGTACTTACCACATCGTACCCATCAATGTTACCGTAGAGTGTGAGCATAGACTTCTTGGCCTTTTCATCCTCTCCCTTCCGAGCGTAATAGATATGAGACTCGGGAACGAGCCATATCATCAAGATAAGAAGCTTAGAGAGGACAGTTAGTTTGCAACTCCCCAATTGATAGACGGTAAATACATACTCCAGTAAAAATGAACTCAGTGGCAATCAGCGGCCTCCATTTGGTCGGCTGATGAATAGTAATGAGTTGTGTTGCAATCGCGCTGATGAGCTGTCCGATACCAAGGCAGAGCTGATAGGCACCAATCATCAGACCTCGAATCTGGAAAGGTGTGAGCTCCGACACGTAGGTGATGAGGATGGACTGTGCGAGTCCGACACCAAGCCGGACCAGAACGGCAGCTCCGAGCCAACTCTTCCAGCCAGATGCTGTGATCTCGGCAATAGACCCTCCAAGAAGTATAACGATCGCACCGCAAAGAGCCTTCCTGGAGAACTAGTCAGCATATTGATAGAGCCAAGTAAACTCAAAGACTGACTTTCTACCCAATCTATCTGCAAAGTAACCACCAGTGAACATGCCGAGAGTTTTGGACATTTCAGCAAAGCCCTGCCAGTAGGACACAACTCGAGCGCTGACGGCTGGCTTGCCGTTGATGATGGTATCGGACATGGTGTTAATGAAGGCTTGCATCGGGATGACGTTACCGGGGATCTGTTGCTGGAACTGCAGGGGATTGTTAGCAGAGATAGAGAAAGATGTAGCAGAGTACCACGCTTACGCCATCGTTAAGGGCTGCCCAATTTAAGATCATGCAGAAAAGGAGAGCCTTCCAAAAGGTCTTGACAACGGCCCATCGTCCAAGGGCTGATTGATTGCTAGTCAGTGGCCATCAGGATATTCAGGCTCGCTAGAACCTACATGCAAACTTGGTCTCGTAGACTTGGTTATCCATGCCCAGTGACTCTTTGGTAAAGAGGTCAATTGGTTCTGGGTCGTGGACGACAGTTGGTTTCTCCGAATCTTTGGAAGTCATGTTGCTGCAATTGTAGTCTGGGCAAATAGGGACACTTAGGGATTGAAGTTGATCTGATGGAATGGAGAGTCCAGTAAAGGAGGACCTAGTCGATTAAATAGTTAAGTTAACCTCTGAGGCAGTGAAATGCCCATACATAGTCTCACGGTCCACTGAACTCCGAGGGAGTTCCAGACCCCAGACCTTCCCCGCGGGGAATGCCCTCTTCGAGATTAGGTCCCAGACTAGTGAGATCAGTCGAAAGGTTTCCAAGGGCTAAAACCAACTTTAGTTTCACAGTGTTTGGGGAACTAGAACTACGACTAAAGGTATTGTGGGTTTCTGTTGAAACAAAGTCGCCGATGGCCAACTGTGAGACCCTTCAGCCAAAATGCATACTCCGACGAGCTTGGTGACGAAGACGGACTGGCCCAAACAGTCTGCTTTCAAGTCTCCTACTCTAATTTTCTGCTTCTCTTCCTTTGTCCCGAAGCCCGCAGTGTTGTGAGACGTCGCTGTTACTACACACATTTCCCGGATTCCGTTCAACTGAATGACAACGTATCGCCTCTTGCATCGGATCCCTAACTCCCTGACAATACACATGATCACTAAAAGAGAGCAAACTCCGACTTACAGTTCTAGATTCTAGAAGCTAATTTGTGGTAACTGAATGGCCAGTCCCGCGGAACTAAAGCACCCAATCACGCACGGCATTTACAGACCTCTCAATAGCGTCGGTCACTGTGAACCGTGACCCCACCTAAGCCAGCCACGAGGGCGAGTCAGTTATGCTATTGTGCTCGTATCGGTCGACAAAACCCCGACAATGATGTAGATCAACAAATCGCCAACAACACTATAAATATTCCCACCTTCATTGAGAATGTGACCAATCCTCATTCTACACCAAATTGCAAGACCGCCACTAAAATGTCTATGAACAAATCCGACTGTACCGTCCTACGGGATGGCTTCCCTAGACCCTTTCCCGACACCCCTACCAATGTCTTGGAGCAATTTAAGATGACTGGCAAGGTAGCTGTCGTGACTGGAGGCGCTGATGGTATTGGCTACGCTGTTGCGGAGGGAATGGCCGAGGCCAACGCTCATGTAGTATTATGGTACAATTCGTAAGTCGTACTGTTCCTATCAAGACTTCTTCCTAGTGACTGACAATCTTTCAGGAACGACGTAGCTATCCAAAGAGCCCAGGACCTGGGGACTAGGCACAATGTCAAGACTGCTGCTTACAAAGTCGACGGTATGTTTATGGCATCGAGTTAAAAACACGAGAGCCTGAATTTGACATGAAGATAGTATCCGATGCTGAGTCCGTACAAAAGGCGGTAAAGCAGGTTGTAGAAGATTTTGGCAGAATAGACGTTTTCGTCGCCAATGCTGGAATGGCTATCAGCAAGCCGATCCTGGAACAGACTCTCCCCGAATTCGACAAACAAATGACCGTGAACGGTATGTCAAGTCCATCTCTTGTCCCCCATCGAATGCCCATCTAACCCTTCACAGTAAACGGCGTTGTCTACTGTTCCAAATACGTCGGCGAGGTCTTCAAGCACCAAGGTAGTGGTGTTCTCATCATCACCTCTAGCATGAGCGCACATATCGTCAATGTTCCTGTTGACCAACCTATTTACAATGGCACCAAGGCATTCGTGACGCATTTTGGCAAGTCATTAGCCCGCGAGTGGAGAGAGTTCGCCCGCGTCAACATCGTATCGCCAGGGTTCTTCGATACCAAGATGGGAGCTGGTCCACTAGCACTCAACGAAGCTTATCGCATGTCGGTCCTCGGCAGACAGGGGCATGTGAAGGAAATCAAGGGGTTGTATTTGTATTTGGCGAGTGATGCTTCTACTTATACCACTGGATCAGACATCATCATCGATGGTGGTTATGTACTCCCTTAGTATCCACGAATGCCGAGATATAGAGATTTTCCAAACTATCATTCTTCAAGATTATCTTGGGGAAACCAGTCGTTGAACAAAGTATCCATGGGTGCATTATCAAGGTAGCCCCATGGGGTGTTATCCAGGATCATCCTCATCGTAGGATCTGATCCATCGTCGTTCAGTGTCCACGTTCCCATGGAGAGATCTCCGTCTCCGAAAGTCTGTAGATCTGCCGGTGAAAGTGATGCCCCAGTGTCACCCACTGGGGGCTGTAGCGTAGCTGGTGCTTCTTCAACAAGCTCAGGCACTGTGAGAACAGTTCGACGAGTGTTCGCTGCTGTTTCTGCCCTTCTGTTTATGAGTTCCAAAACCTCCAAGCACCGCTTGGCTGATCTGCTTCTCGCTGAGAAAGTTACTAGACAACTCTGCGCCTTATGGACCATCAATCGCCAATCGGCCGTCTCGTTGTCTAGCTTCTCCTGGGCCTCACGATCTAGATAGCTCGCTTCAAGAACAAGAGCGGCTTGAAACAAGAAATATGTGGCATACCAGGCAATGCCCAGGTGCAAGATACCTTCATTTGTACTGCAGAAAGCTGTTATATCGTTTATGCTTTGCATGGCAGCATCAAGACAGCGTGACTCTGCATCGGCCTTGTTCGGTAGATATGGGTGGTTTCGTTTACTTCCCCGCCAAAGAAGAATGCGCAGATTCTGTTCTTTCCACAAAACAACAGCCCGTGGACCAGCGAACCATACTGGGACGTCTGCGGAAGTGAAGTATCGTGGCAGTCTCTGCCGCCAGTCGCCGAGGGTCCGTTCTATAGTCTCGGCGACTTGGTACTCGACCTTGGTGTTGGATGTCTTGGCAGTGAGATACTCCAGATATAGCGAATTTGCGTGTTTCGCAAGCTCTGCTTGTGCGATGATGGCAGATAGCGTCGTTGGTGTGTCGACTTCAGGAGGGACTGGCATGGTAGGTTCGAGGTCCTGCTGTTGTTAGTATATCACGATCAGTGTCGCTTTGCGGGAGAAACGAATAAAGCACGTTTACCTTGTCGTCGATATTTCTTGGTAGTACGGTATCAATGATACCTTCCTGCGCATATGGCGGTCTCCCGGTTGTGATGTTGAACCCGCTATCGAAGCAGTAAAGGACCCAGAACAACTGCCTCCGCCTTTCAAGTCCAACGTTGTCTTGTAATTTCGGCGATTCTCGATGCATTCCAAGTCCAAGTGCCATCTTGTACGCGATACCTGTGAACTGATAGCCTGTGTTTGGCTTGTCCATCTTCTGCAAATAATTGCTCATCAGAAGAAGTGCTTGCAAGGTTTCGAGCGTCCCAGACTCTAGCATATGGATTGACAACGAGTTCCTCGCAGCCGTATAGAATCGAGACCCTGCGTGGTGCTTATCTGATGTTGATATCCAGTGCCCGATGGCTAACACGAGGTAGTAGATGATGTTCCACGATGACTTGCCACGTCGCATGCCCCGAGCGGCAAGTTTGTGGCGGAATGATGGTTCGTGAAGAATTGGATATGAGACATTATAGAATAAGAAGTAGGCATCGATCAAATAGTTTGTCAATGATTCGTTCGCTAGATTGGGCGGATCCAGGGACGGTTTTGACTTATGCGTCTGGCTGGGAGATTTTCCATGACTCGTGGCAGGGGAATTTGACGCCGCGAGTTCTGGAAGCATCGATGCAATTTCTTGCAGAAGGTTTGCGCCCGAACTACTACCTGGTGGGAGTTAGACTCTGAACCATTTGGTGTGATGGTGAGATGAATGATAGGCCGATATACCTAAGTACCCAGCATCAAGGCTGTTCAGCGTAGCCATGCCATCCATAGCCGCGACTTCATCCTTTTGACTGTCGAAATCTGGTGGTAACGATGGTTCACTCCACTCATACTCATGCGCTGGCTCCTCATGCTCAGGAGAGTCATCGTCCGACTCTGGCTCAGTTCGTCTGATGACCTCTTGACCAGACTCTAGGTTAGCGAGAGCACCATCAATGTCCATATCAGGATGCAGCGACCGAATTAGAGCCTCAAGCTTATTACAGCGCAGCTCAATCGCATCGAGGTTCTTCCGCGTTAGCCGCGTCCGATCAGGTGGGTTCACGAAGCTGCAGTCCTTGCCAGCGCGGGCGCAGTAGGAGCATGGCCCAGGGCCATTGACGCTAGGTTGGCATCGGCTTTTGCGCTTCTGGCAATTGAGACAAGCTCGAAGTTGGCTCGAAGAACCGTGCATCGGAGGACGACCCATCTTTAGTCTCGCATATGCACGCGTTGTTACGAAGAGAAAGGAGAGTTATCATGAGGGCAAGGTTCAAACTAGCGTCATTCATTCATCGGAGCACTGTCGGCCGACACTTGCAACAGCCACCAAGTGCGGAGTAACCACCTTCGGAGGCCTGGAGACCGATAAATATTGGGGGGTGATCAGAAGCTCGAGGTTGACCGATTACCCTCATGATCTTATTGAACCCAAACTGCGGTTTTATTAACTCGACGCAACTAGAGTAACTCACGCGTCTTCAACGCTTTTGACGATGATGTTCGGCTGAATCAGACCACGCCGGATTTCTTCTCCATTCTTCATATCATTGTTCCTTGCTCTATCCGTCGCCGCCTCCAGTGTCCTCTCAATGCCGCATGCAAGATGCCTTTTCGCAACCCTTTGTAATGCCAATTGAGGTTCGACATCAACGAACCAAGTATCGTCTGCATAATTGACAATCTGGTTCCAAGGGTGCTCACTGTACAAGAGCCAATTACCCTCCACCAAAACAATCTTGACATCTGGACTTAGCTCAATGGCATCAGGAACGGGGTCTTTCATCTCATGGTCGAAGCTCGGCATATACAACGTAGTAAATGGCCCATCTCGCGAAGTGTGTAATTGCTTGATCATGTCAAGAACCGCTTGACCGTCAAATGTCCAATGTGCTCCCCTTCGTGCATGGGCTTCGACGTGGTTTGGGAGACTGTCGAGATGCGAGCGTGAGTAATGATATCCATCCATTGGAAGGACTTTTGCTATCGGAGTTCGGCGAAGGGAATTGATCCTCTGTACGACTTGAGAAGCGATAGTTGACTTTCCGGATCCTGGAGAGCCAGCCAGAATAACAATGACCCTGGCATCTGAGGATCGTTGGTGTAGTTGCTGCAGAAGGCTCAGCGCGCGTCGCTCAAGTTGTGTGTAGATATCATCCATTTCGGTCATGGGCTAGAAAGGGTCAGAGAAATGAGACGGTAGAGAAGTTGGAAGATTGCAGAATATTCAATAGAACAAGAGCCGAACTTGTAGTTGCTATTGGACCTCGTCTCCACCGTTGTATGCACAGCCTTTGTAACCTCTCGGGTGACAGTACTCCGACGAAGCATCGGACGTGGGGCACTCGCTCCGCGTTATAAGGGTGATTTTCGTGTGAACCTCATAGAACAGATCATCTGCACTCATTCTAACATCTTTCCTGCATTCTCTGATTTATAGCCGTAAAAAAATGGCTCCCGGTGCTACAGAGCTTCCTGGTAGAGACGCGCTTACTGCGAGAGCAGTCCCCTCCATGATCCTCAGTGACGGCTCAGCATCGTCTTTGACTGCACCACCAAGCAACAAAACCGCGATTGATCCAGCCACTGGAGCCAAAGAGCGATTTAATGTGCGCGGCAACTTTATAGTTACTGGGGGTACAGGTACCCTTGGACTTGCTTCATGCAACGCTCTGTTGGAACATGGACTTGAAGGTCTTGCAATCCTCGATGTTAATCCGGCACAAGCCAAGGAGGAACTCGCATCTCTTCAAGCACGTTTCCCTTATGCAAGAGTCACAACAATGAAGGTCGACGTTACAGATGAAAAGGCAGTACAAGACGCCGTTGAGGAGACAGTGGCGACTCTCGGCTCAGTTGACGGTCTTGTCTGCTTTGTCGGTGTCGTTGGATGTGTCGAGACGTTGGAAATGCCTGTATCTCAGTGGCGCAAAATCATTGACATCAACACGACTGGGTCGTTCATCTGTGCACAAGCTGCAGCCCGTCAGATGGTCAAGCAAGGCACTGGGGGATCAATCACCTTCACGTCTTCCATCTCTGCCCACCGAGTTAACTATCCCCAACCCCAAGCGGCTTATAATGTCAGCAAGGCAGCCTTACTGACGCTAAAGAACTGTCTGGCCGCGGAGTGGGCTCGCTATGGCATTCGCACCAATACTATCAGTCCGGGGTATATGGATACCATCTTAAATGAGGGCGATGGAATATCTACGCATCGTAAGATTTGGGCGGAACGGAACCCGAGTGGCCGTATGGGTGCTCCTTGCGAGTTGACGGGTGCGGTGGTGCTGTTGGCAAGCTCTGCGGGAACTTACATGAACGGAACGGATATCGTCATAGACGGAGGGGCGATCGTATTCTAGATAGAGGGTCAATAGAGTTGCATATTTGATCCTAGAGTTTCCTCCGGCTTAGTCGTAGCCGCCAATCCAGGTCTACTCTCATACCCGGGTCTACAGAGTGTTGGTGAATGACTTTACAGTTTACGGTGCTGAGACACGGATCCTAAAGAGAATCACTGAGTACCATCACCAAGGGCTTTTAGTCGGGTCTTTTACCTAAAGAGATCTGATACACGCGGAATGTCAGAATGAATCAAACCTTGCTTTGGCTGAGTCACAGTCCAGAGGCAAAGAATCTGAATGGTATTCGGGTTTGCGTTCCAGCCTGGCGCTACAGTGAACGAAGGTCAATACACGACAAAGTTCCTCACCGAGTCAATAACACTTAACGTAGCTTCCTATTCGACTTTGATTACTGCCTTGAAGTCAACAGTGGCTATAAAGACGTCCTTTATGAGCTACGACGGACAAAATATGAAACGGTGCGATTGGTGTAATGCATTAACTCTAGAGAAAAGGCTCCTAGTAGGGAAATGCATATCATTCCCCAAGCCTATCTCGACATTGGATACTCAGAAGACTTACCAGTGCGAGAACTGCATTGCTCGGCAGAAGTATTTGAAAGGAGGTGCAAATGTTACCACGACTCTGAGAAGCCAGGCCAGGTTATCTTCGAAACGTGGGGGAGGACAAATCCCAAAGAAATATCATGTGGCAAGTACATAAGATTGGAATGCAGTTATGGAAGCCTGTCTACGATGGCTACTCTGGAACACAAAAGAATGCTTGAAAGTTTGTTCATCCACGACGCAGCAAGGCACCCAAAACAGAGCGTCAGTACTTTTACTTACTAGAATAACTGATTAATGCCCCTAGAACGACCCTGCCACGGCTACAGTAAATCTAAGTCTGCAGTAAATAACTAGTACCAGAAGTTGAGTAATCACAAGAATAAATCCCATATTTGGCTCGATAGACTGGTCGACATAGTGTGGAGAAACTGCTTACTTCGGTGAACCATTGTGATCCTGTAGTATGATGTGACTTTATAAATTATCCCAGCGAAGACATCATAACGTAGAGCCGAGAGCTGATACTGGGCTGCCAAATGGCCCTCGCTGTGACGACGACCCACTAACTTCTCTCTGCTCATTGAAGCTCTCAGCCACAAGTNNTCTAGCTAACAACTTAGACATTTTACCACGACGACGACCCACACCAGTGGGCGGGCTCATCTCGACTATCCATTATCTTATCATCCGAAGCTTCGAGAATCCAATACCCAGCGGCTTGCTCATCTTCTTGGACCACTTGGTATGGAGGCTTGGGATAGCTGTCGACATATGGCAGCACCACAGACGCCATGCTTCCATTGAAGTCTCGCCAGACCTGCTGGTAAGACCTTCTACTATAATAGGCCCTTGAGCCATCGCTACACTCAAGAGTTCCTTCTGTAGCTTCATGATGCAGCATTCGAAAGAAATAGTCCGGAAGTGCAAAAGCGCATTCTGTGAGGTGAGTCATGCGCTGAGCGAATGAATCTAATTGTCGAAGAATTATCTCCTCATATACCTCAAGGCCAGAAATCCCGAGGAAGCATTCTTGGCCGTCGTGAAATTGGACGTAAAGCCGTCGCAGTGCAGGAAATTGTGATGGTAACAGAAGATCTAACACAGATCTGAGATGGTCTTGATCCAGATCATCGTATTCCTGGTCGGGAGTGTAGTTGGTCTTGAAAGGCCAGATAACTTCAAGAGAAGTCACTGTGGCAAGACGCTGAGGGAGGAGCATCTGTGGAAGACGATTGATCATGCGTGAACCTTGTAAGATCAAAGTGTTTGTGGAGTACAGGATATCAATAGTCTCCATGTAACTACCGATATCAGTCAGTACCATGAGGCTTCCAGCTGAAGAGAAGATAAACTTAGCCAACGTACTTCTGACGACAAGAAAGAAGCCAACCCATTACACCAACGTGACACGCAAAAGACCCTTCCTGTTCTTTCCATGCCTCGCAAATACTAGAGTCGCCTCCGTTACGACAATAGTCAGTCCATGGCCCTGAAGCCCCCCCTCGTCAGGATAGGAGCGGTGACATCTCGAACTCCACCATCGCCATGTCGCTGGCTTAGTTTCATCGAGAACCCTCATTTCTTCACCTGGATACTCGCCGGGGCCGACGACGATCCCACAGTGAAGGCTAGAACTGTCTGGATGGGCAATATGCGGATGGTTGTATTCCAGATTTATATGAATGCGGGTATCTCCGAATGTTAGTCTTAGAATATCCCTCCGGATATTTGGTGGAACTCGAAACCAGAAGCAATTGTCTTGATACCTGGGCCTCGGACCGGAGGCAGAAGCAGTGGAGGTATTGGAGCTTGATAGAGGGTTTGAGTCTGGCGTTAAGGCGCGAGGTCTGGGATCGGGAAGCAGAGTAAGTTCCTTAACACGAGCCTCCCAGCGCTCATTCCGTTCATGCTCCTTTTCTTCGGCATCGGGGTATCGAGGGCTAAAACTCATAGCTACGCGGCTGATTTTCGATGATGATTGCGGAGGGAAGTACGGATACAGGTTCGTGAAGTTAGGTTGACATCAAGAACGCAGTATAACGTGTTGATCCTTGGTCGTTGGTTATGCATGCAATTGGTGTGTTTCAGAATTGTCATGCACCACTGAGAATGGGGGCATCTGCTGATTCGTGAAACAACACGGGCGCTAAACCGCTGATCTTGAAGATTTTCAGCGCACTGGACCGTTGATCAGAGCGCTTAAGAATGCCAACAATGTGATCAAATGCTTTAGGCAGCTAAACTTTCACAGGAGAGTCATAACGTAGGCATCCCCTCTCAATCATCTGAAGTCAAGCTGATTTCTTTTCGACTATCTAATAATCTAATATTTCTTACAAGATTTCCTCTTGGATTTCCTAAATCAAGACTGCATCGTGAAGTATCGCTTCGCTCACAGCTTTTTGCTGTACCCCAACATGCCTCTTTTTATAGACAGACTACAAAAGTTTCATGAGTCCCTGCCCCCCTGATCTCCGCCGGGCCTCGCCTCTTCCTAGATCCTGGGACCCTTGCAACAGCTTCAAATGACCAATCCCATTGGTCATAATACCTATGATAACGTCAGTACTAGCGCACTGGTGATAGCGAATACGGAGACTCACATCGCCAGAGCAAATAATGCCAGTGAATCGGCATTCTTTAGCGCTTTTTCAGGCCCGCAGTAATTTTTGTTTCTCTCGTCTTTGCACATTGCAAGGGTAAAAACCTTTTCGGAACCGTCTGAGCACCAAGTCAACACTAAGCTTTTCATGCAGCGTAGATCAAATTGACAGAGCAACTTACATGCAACAACACGTTGGTAACCTCGTTCTGCGGCCTTAATGCGGCTTGGCTCGACTTCCAAGGCCCTTTCGTGATTAATCTTATAAATCGTTCGGCCGCTTCCATTTATGGCGGTTTGGTCGTCGATTACTAATAGACATCAGTTAGGCAGATAGTCAACGACAGAAGGCAGCATCATACTAGGCCCAGGGATTCCCTGTGCATCCCTTACTGCACCACCAAACCAATGGCAAAGCTCATGAACCATGATGACAGAGAGGTGATTCTGGTGATAGTCATTCAATTGGGCACCTGCTACAATGCCTGATCTCTTCCATTCCCGGGGCGATTTTATCGCCTTTGCTTGAGCCTGAAACATCTCATCGCAGAAGACGACAATATCTTTGTCCCAGAGAACGGCACCGAGCCAGCCATCTTGGCAGAGAATTGGCTTCTCGTCTTCGTTGTCAGCCCATATAAGTCGATGGTCAAACACCCATGTTCCTGGATAGTCGAAGGCGATTTTTTTATATTGTTCCATACCAGAAATAGGCACATGCTCACCAGGCAGGTTATCGGTGACGCTGTACCATTTCCACTTCCCTTCCCCTGCTTTCTCACCGCACATCAACTTTAGCTTAGCATTAGGAAGATCCCTTAGTCCGTAGACATATCCGTGGGCTGGGTCACCCTGATCAGCAGGAATGATTTTTTTTAAACTTCGCAAAAAGAGCTTGATGGCTGTTAGTGACAAAAGCGTGTTTTCCCACCCAACTAGGAACGCACCTGTGACTTCTCGGAGGTAATTGGTCTGTTTAGCAGGCAGAAAACCTAAGAATCCCCATTCAAGACTTGTAAATGGATTTCCATCTATTTAAGCGTTCTTTCTGTGTTGTCTTATCCGGCATTGGGCCAGCAACGAATTCAAGAGCCTCGTGGGCAGCAGTGACAATGTCCAGAGCAATACTCATTGAGTCTTCAAGATACTCAATCTCAGTATCTCAACCACTATCAAGATCCTAGATCTTAAGGAGGCTGGCGGCCGTGGCGATGGACTCATCTGCTGTAGTTGTTTCAGCCGCTCGGGTGAGCAAGATGAGTAACCCAAGGATAAGCCAGAGATATCCAAAGAGAATCATAATTCTTGCCAATTCAAACCTGAGTGGCATCAGAAGATCCGACTGGGCGTAATGATAAGTAGAGACCGAGTTAATCACTCGGAAAAAGACTGAGAAACGTCTTCTTGAACAAAGCTGTCTCAAAATGAAGGTGGATTGTTATAAAAATATTGGAAAGACACTGGAGAAACAAAATGCTGAGATCCTATGGTAGACTCAGCTGCATTTTTGTCAACCGAAAATCTTTATTTCTACAGCGCCGATGGCGTTGGTGTTGGTTGTTGGTTGTGTTAGTCGACAACCCTGTAGACCTCGCATTATGACCTGATAATTCATGCAGGGGCCAGAACAAAGCGCTAACGTACCCGTCAAGTTAACTTTAGTCCGTGAATTTCTTAGTTTCAACTGTTCCGCACGGTTGACTGCATGAAGCGCTGATATCAAAAGGACTTGCGAAGTTGTTAGAACCAACAACTGTTCACTAATACAACCCAATTGTTCGTGAACATTGATCAGTTGGATTGGGTGGCATTGCGCGTTACGCTCCTCGTAATCTCGGCGCGAAACTGATGCCTTTTCGAATAGATTATACCAACCTCAATGTGTTGGTCAGACTGCTGTTGGCTTGTCATGGCCATGCCAACATGTTGTTTCTGGTATCTCGCGATCACCAGGTTCGCAATGTTCAAAGATTCGACTTCTCCTCTATCGTTCTCTCATCTCAATTCAGTATCTCATTCCGTTGTTCCATTCATTCATTGTTCCATTCTTTCTTTCGATAACGCCTCCATACAATGTCCTTTCGTTCCCTGCTTTGTGTCATTTTTCTTGGCCTTTTGGCGACCATGTCTCAAGCCACTCTTCTAGGTGATGCTCATCTGTTTAAAAGATATTCCCAAATGTATGATGTGCCACCAGTTTCTACTCATTCGGCCAACAATGTTCTCTCTGGTAATCCCAATGCCACCAGAACTTACATTCGCAGTCTTCTCCCAACCTCAAAGCTGCGAATGGTCGATGGTACTTCTCTTATCTCAACTTCTCTGTTCGAGAGTACTGGCCTCAAGACTGAAACCAACGCCAATACTTCTGTTGATCATGTCACTTCCGAAGTTCTCAGCCAAACGACCCAGAGCATCTCTGAGCCCGTCTCAGATGACCAGACCATTTCTGCAACTTCCATCGAGGTCGACTGGACGGGATTACTTCCCATCACTCCTCCCACTTGAGAACCCTTCTTCGAAACGACGCGTTCGTTGACTGGGCAAGACCCAGCTGCCACCGACCCTGCCACTGGAATCACGTCAGATTCTGGCACATCCTACGATACTGGTTGCAGCAGGGCCACTGAGCCAACTACTACAGATATCTCACTCCAAATAACTTCATCTGATAATTTGGATACTTCTGTCGCGCTTCCCGAGAATTTTGGAACTTCACGAAGTGGAGCTGAGTCCAAAGAACTCGATACTGCTGACGAGACGACAATGTTTCCAAGCCAAACTTCGCAGGCTTTTCAGGACTCAACAAGCCGACCATCCACGACGTTGCCAGTCCAGACAAGTGGTACAGGTGAATCAACAACTACTTCAATTCAATCGGATGATGAGCTGGATAGTACAAGCCCATCCTCTGAGGCCCTGGCCGTATCTGACGGAGCTTCTCGGACTCTTGAAAGTTCGCAGCCAACCATGGAATCCCACACGACTGAATTGGAAAGTACAACGACCCTGACAGACTCGGCAGATAGCTCTCCGCCATCGACTACCCTTGAGAAAACAGAGCCAGTCACAAAGTCCAACCCCAAGTCCTTAACTAGTGAAAAGACGTCAGAAATCACCAACCTGCCCATAGTGACGGGTAGCGTAGCCTCTTCAACTATGACCTCGGAAGATGGCATTGTCACAGGGACGGATGGTACGGTGGCAACATATGTTCCTGTGCAGAATAAAGACTACATCTCAGCGACTGGAACCACTACCACCACGGATGACAATGGAGCCGTCATTGTTATCTTTCCATTCGGCTGGTTTTGGAAGTTGCACGGAGGTAAGGGAGGTGGTGCCGTAGCAAAGCCTCCTGCCCCGACTGCCAACCCTGTCCTGAAGAATGAACCAGGGCACAAGAACGAAGGCGACGATGAGAACGACGACGATGATGACGCCTCAACTAAGGAGGACGACAGGTCTACAGCCCAATCTACGGTACTGTCAACCACTCAAGAGCCGAAATCAGCCACCACCAACACCACCACCACCCCTTCCGAGGAAACAACTTCCGAGGAATGTACAGCTGCAACACAGCCAGACTGTACAAGGACCATCTATTACATGACTTCGGACGGAACCCAAATCATGTATGCACAAGCGTATCTCTCGGACACATTAGAAGGTAACTGACCATACTGTTTAGGACCAAGTTTGGCAATTGTCCAACAATCGTCAGCTGTGCTACGAAGACTCAAGCCACAGAAACCGTGACTTTGACGTCGGAATTTATCTGGGCTGGCGTTCCCAACACCAATCCTGTCGATGTCATTCCAGAGGATGCTTACACCGCCGATGTTGATCCAGATATAGTCGCAGTTCTGGAAGCGGAATGGGCCGAAATCTTTGGTGATGATGATGGTTGGAATGATACCGGGACAGCCACTATTTCTGGTTCTACAACGATAGACGAGTCAACCATGACTAGTCTGATCGATACAGAAGCAATCTTTACCGTTACCTCCGAAGACTCTACGACTTCTCACTCTGACAGTTTGAGTTCGAGTACAGAAGCAACTGCCACTTTCACAACAGCCTCTGATACATACTCAGTCACAACAATCCCCAGCACGTTAATCACTAAGACCAGAGGCACTAGCGATACTACTGACATGCCAGAATCGACCGATGAAGAAGCAACTCGCACATACTACCCATGCGTCATTCATGACGGCCCTGCGGTTGAGACGCCATATTGTCAGTGCTCGACTACAATAAGCGGCGAGGGATACTACGCAACGACTAGCTTGGTTGACCACCAGTGCACCGCATACACAGAATTCTCATCACAAATCACTGCAGCACCTGAGACTGGTCCCATAACCGATGAGCCTATCCAGCAACACATCACCACTACAGACGGGACGGTCTTGGTCTGGTCAGCTTACGTGCTCGATTATATCAACATCCCGGGTATCACAAAGATCACCCATTCAATCGGCGTAGGTGAACCTTCAACAGTGTCCACTCCATTTCCGAGTCAGACTGCTGTAGATAACGATGGTGGTGGACAATGCGGTACTGGTGATGGTCTCTCTAAGAAGGGTCTTCGTGAAGCTTGCGACAGAGCGATTAACAAGTTTGACGATGACGCGATATACAGCGACTATGCTTCTCGCTATAGCCGCTCGACCAAAGGTATCCTTGTCGCAGCATCCTTCGGTCAAGCGGCATGCATTGCCAAATTCCAGTGCGACGATTACGGTATTGGCATGAAAGGTTCTGACATCAAAGAAGCGTAAGCCAAAGTCCCCTGAGGATGTGATTCATGCTAACAGAAGGTTTTCTAGTCGTGAGAGTGCTAAGGAGAATGGCGGTGTTGATATCTGCGGCCATATAAGCCTTTCCAACTCATGTGTTATCATTATGGACTACTGTACCAACTGCAAACTCGAGGATAGCCGTTGCGTTAAATTTTAAATACTGGGTCTTTCTATGGGTCACATGTACCTGAGTTATGCTTAATAACAACAAGATTGTTTGCGTGCACTTTTGTGATCCTGATGCTATAAGCTTTCGCTTCGAATCCTTCAGGTGTGACTGCAGATGGCATGCAGCAATTCGCCAATCGTCGATAAGCTGCAACTGGGTCTTGCGATGGGACACGCAGGTTTACCCACTTTTGACTTATAACGTCTGCAATGATCTCAACAAGGGGTAGATCACGAACTCAAAGTGCCGAGTAGCCGTACCAGTCATTGAGTCGTGCAACGGCTTGACCAATTCACCATCGAATGCATCGAGACTGCGCAGTCTTCCTCAGCAGAGTCAACATTAGATGCGGCACTTTATTTTATTGTCATACGGGGAAAGGATACCAGGAGTGACAAAATAATTGTGGCATATCCATATGAGTTCAACCCGGAGTCTTGTTTTGGCTCTTACCTTTTTATTGGAACATTTTTATCTACCAAAAACTTAAACAGAAGCTAATTATAACTCCAATCACACCAACTCCTACCTCCACTCATCGTTGATGGTACTGCTGCTTCCACATTTGCTGCCCGTTGCAGCACTGTTGTTGGGGTCACTCTCCCATGTAACAGTTCCATCGCTCATCTTCTTGATGTACTTATACTCAAAGCTGGTATCAGAGGGAATCTTGACCTTCACCGTCCACAAGCCCTTGGTGCTCGTGGATTCCTCAAGTGCAATGCCATCAGCAGGAGCCCAGTTGGAAAGTTGAGTGATCCCGCCGACAATGTAAACCTTCTGGTCCGACGTCACATCAACGTTCTTCACATTGAAGGTGATGGTGGTGTCGCAGGCTGGAGCCGCTTCGCAAACAGCGGGCACCTTATTGGCGCTGCTCTCACCCCAAGCTGGAGGTACGACGCCGGTACGACGCTCAGCGGCACCGACAAAAGAAGCGTAGGACCAGGTAAGGTGAACAGCTGACTTGGGAGTTCCAGTAGACTTATCGAATTGCTCCGCGAGGGAGCCATCCTTGGGAGTGTAGGTCTGCACAACGGCGACAAAGCCATCAGCATATGAAGTGACAGCCTTGATAATAGCCTTGTATGTCTTGCTGTTCTTGCGATATGTACCCTTGGAGACCTTTGGTACAAGGTCACTGACGAAGGGGAGCGACACACTGTCAACAGTGATTGAACCAATCTTGTTCCATTGATAGACAGCAGCGTACAGTTGCTCGGCAGCGGCAAGAGTAGCCAAGTACCAGGGATTGCCATCGTAGTACACATCCTCACTGTATCGACCGACAGCAGCAGCTTTACCTTTACCTCTGTTCTTGTTGACACCGTAGATGGAGCGGAAAGAGTCCACTACTGCCTTATGGTTCGCAAGAGCCCTTGATGAACAAGGCTGGAAGGTTGAGTCTGTGCACTTCGAAGAAGGATCAAAGGTATGAATCGACGACAGAATAGAGTTAGCATCAAGACCCTTGCGGCCATCGTTGACGTTAATGTTCGAGTCGATGTAACTGCCGGTCCAGAAGCTCTGCATGAAGCAGAGAATACGAGGGGCGTTGGCTGCGCAGTCGGTGCAAGACTTGCCGAGCTTTTTAGCAAGAGCGGCTCCCTCGACGAGAGCACGATGAGAAGCAGAGAGAGTGAAGAACGAAGATCCGTTGACCTCCTCCCAAAGATCATAACCCGTTCTATTCCAGAACTTGACGGTGTATGCAAGATCCTTCTCGATGACGGGCCAGACCTTGTTGGTGGCCTTGGATCGATCACCATGAGAGACAAGCCAGTTGGCGTATGATGTCAATGCAGTTGCTCTCAGAGGAGGGCCATCGCGTTGAGGGCGACCCCAAGATCCTGTGAATGCTGTGAGGTTGACGTAAAACTTGGGCTCGCCAAGACCGCCAGACTCGGGACCACCAGATGGGTTGGTGACGCCCTGGAGCTTGGCTTGGGCAGAGACATATTCGTCGATCTTGCGCTGGAGATACTTGTCTCCATGAATGAAGCGCTCTACAAGGACTTTGTATGTCAAGGCAGAGTCTCGCGTCCATGTGTACCAGTCTGGAAAACATCTCAGTCAGCATTTTTTCGATAGCATCCTGAATATTAACTTACAGTCTGGGTCTGTTCTCGAAGGACTTGCTACAACAGCACCAGGTGCAGCGCCCTGAGCTCTCTTACCATCGGCGCCAATATTGGCAAGGACGCCCTTGATGGAAATGTCGGCCTCTTTCGAAATGAAGCGATCAAGGCTGGAACCGCCAGGCGATGCAGTGGCCTGGCCTTGGAGGGCCGACAAGGCTGTGAGGCCATACAAGATCTGAGTAAACATTATCTGCGAATGCCGGAAGAAAGAATGGCAGTGAGGAACGAAAGACAAAGAGGAGTGTTGATGCAGATCACTAGCAGGATGATCTGGCTTATATATCCAACTCCAAAAGACGCGGAATCATTCCCCATCACGAAACCGTCACGTCCTGCATATTTCCGACTGCACTATCGAATTAATTACGCCGAGAATCTCGAACCTCTGTAACCAATAGCAACCTCAACCCCAGAAACCCCGATTTAGCCTCATGACGTTTCTGGGGTAGGGTCGCTGATCATCCCGTCATCCCCGCACTCGAGATGCTCCCCTGGGCTTAGCTCATCAGGTCACATCGGTCCTTTTCACGCACCAGATGATACTGATGAGATCGTGAGTGCGGCACGGTAAATTATGCTGTTCATAAGTATCGGGCCTTTTCACCTGCTTTATGAAGTGAACTGAATTGAATTGAGCGTTTTCTCCGGCGGCCGTTGAATCTGACGATATCACATGGGTCTCGGCTATGACCTCGATGAGCCGAAAGCTTAATGATTGGGTGGCTAGACTCTTTTGGGGAATAACCACGGTAGCCTGAATGTTGGGATGAGATGAGCGTCTATAGCCGCGATGCTTGTCTGCCACCTTTGGATCTTGGTTGTGTTGGACTGGTGGTTGTTTGATGATTTCATTCGTGAGCCAGGTTTTACTGACATGACAAGAGCTATTAGCTGACGCATAACCCACATCGGCAATGATAACAGATAGAGGATGTTTGAATCACGAGGAATAAGACATCTAATTACTAGCTCGTACGATATATTGATTTTTCAATAAACAATAGACTGTTATTGTCCACGTTCGCCGAGTTATATTAATACCTCAGGCAAATATCCTATTTTTCATTTTGTTCCTCGTGGTGATGTAGGGTATTTTGATGTCGGAACAGAAAGTAACCGTGACAGCAAGAGCCAGCTCTTAAACCACTTCTTCCAGCCAAAAAAGACAGTTAATAAACACGAAGTAAGAACATCCTATTCCGCTCAATTCATTCGTCAAGATTTTAACGCCCTAATTTGTGATGGGTGTCATTCTTGCAACAGCTAATATTAATTTGCTTCTCGAAAATAAAATTTTAACTGTTAAATTGAACCGCCTATGACCATGCCAACAAAACTTCAACAGATACAGGTCAATCACAACGCAGTAGTAAAATATATAGATAATTGGCCAAAGCCAACGAGAATGATACCAGCCACCTTCCATTCTGCAGTGTCTGCACGAGTATGAGTCCCATGTTCTGAGCTACCTGACATCCATTACGTAAGGCGCAGTGGCAGAGTGGTNNTGTTCGAATCAGGCCTGCGTCGTTTGGATGTCTTTTTTGCAATGTCTTGATGTGAATCTAATACCATGTTTTTATTTTTTGGTCTAACATTCCCATGAATTGGGTCTATGAAACTTGCACACGCGGCTGAACTATCATTTGTGGATGGGGGATGGGTATGTGGAGGATACACGAGTCTTGGTTGGAAACCTTCGTATAGATCACAGCTACTGGATCACTCAGTTGATAAGCCCATTACGCTGAAACCCTGATACTCTTCTTGCTTAAATTTCCACGAATGTGAATAGAAACAACTACGATAAGAGGTGGCATTGTTGTTTGACACAAATTGGTGCCCCTTCATGCAGGTTGTCGGAGTCGGCTGTTTTGACGTCCAGAACAAGATCAATTCTAGAGGAGACTTCAAAGCCTATCTCGTCTGCACGGCAATCTACGATCTACGACATTGTCTCTCATTGAAATTGTTGATCTGAGCTTTGAGAAACAACAACCGAGACATCTCAAGATGCGAGGGTATTTCCAAGATCAACGGAATTCGGAGATAGTCAGCATTCCCCATCCAACCCGTCTTACCAACAACCAACTACCAAAAGCCAACACTCACAAACCGGGCTTCAAACTGCATGTACGAAAGCCACAGCTACTGGAATGAAAGTTGAACCAACTGAGACAGAAGTCAATTTCTCGTATACGGGTATCTAAAGTGGGTTTGACCCTTTCCTTCTAGAAGCGAAAACCCCCTTGTTCTCGCCTGAAGGGTCAGCTCACGACATCATTCCACGCAATTCGCTTCTCGCTTCTCGTCTCTCGTCCCCAACATTTCTTCGCCTAAGGGAGCCTCATCATGCGAGTCCTCTTTACTTCTGGACCATCGTTGCCAAGATATCTGAATGTGTATAGACTGTAGATCTCGTCAGCATATCAAAGTCAATTGAAAGGGGCAGCTGCACGTACCTCCAGTGAAGGTTACCGAGTGCGATATTTCGGCATCCATTGACAAACTTTATGACATCCCTGTCAATGCCCTCACCCCAGAACGGCAGATTCGCCAAGGCCATGTGCCATCTTCGGTAGCAGTCATATAGCATCTCCCCAATCTGGTCAACCGCTTGCTGATCAGTCATTCCCTGATCCTTCAGAATGAAGATGATGTTACTCTCTTCACCCTGGATTAAATCTTTTCGATACGAGCACAAGTCGTTTTGTCTGCCGTTGTTAGCGGGGGAAAATGGAAGGCTTCTGGAAGGTCTTACAGTGTGACTAAATCGCATGTGATTCGTGATATCGCCTGCATTGAGTGATGGTCCATGACGTATTGGGGAATATCGATGCCTTCGGCAAACCTGAATGGTCCAGTTAGTGATGTTCAGTCGTTGTGATTGGCTGATTCTTAGGCCTGGAACTTTTACGCTCAGTGGCCAATTGGGCGGCAATCGAGTCGAACTACTCCGTGCCGTGGAATGGATGGCTTGCAGCTTGGCCAGAACAAGGATAGCCTTAGGCGAAGGTGAAACAGCTAACAAACTTAGAAGAGTTTTCCAACCACGCTTGTGGTCTTTGACCTTTTTACAGTGACATTTACAGTGCAGCGACCGAAACCGCGGATCGCAATCAATAAGATGGTGGGCCACGGTACTTACTCCATGAGCCCAATGCAGGGGTAAGCTCCTACGCAACCAGCGCGCATGTCCATGTACTCTTCGATTGTAGGCCGTGTCGCCCTATGCTGGACGCCAACCTGCTGCAGCACGCCGACACAGTACATGGTAAGGTGCTTCTTCCATCTGTACTGTAGGCTTGAACTCGATCGCTCTCTGAAACGCATCCAGCAGGATTGGAGGGTATGTCGCAATGGGTTCTCGTCGGGTGATACTACGGGATGGATATTATCGAGGGTCGAGAGTGTATAGATGACTTCTTCAGCTGCTTTGATGGGGTCATTGGCAAATGTTCCCTCATCAAAGGCTATTGTTCTGTTAGCGGAAGCCACTTTTTTTCAGCCGTGGAATTGTATGTATGCAAAAGCGGCGCGGGCCGTTTTAGAATATTGGAGTCGCGGTTTTGTTTGCTTTACTTACGGTCATCGAATGCAAAGACCCATCCATTCCAGTCATTCATCAACTTAAGTGTTTCGAGATCAGCATGCGGGGCGCATATTGCGCTCATGTAGGCAATGTCAAGCCGACTCCAGATGGCCGCTGTCTTATCGTTCATACGCAATGCACTATATAATAGGGCTGTTAGCGAGCAATGTCTCAAACATTACCGAGATGGACGGAGTTGAACCCTTCTCCCCAAAGTGAAGTGGACTTACGTTTTCAGCCATTCGTCTGATAAAGCTTTCGATGTCTTGTACAAGGGATTGACTTCTGGTTCCACTGCCATAATTGACGAGAACAGCGCTTCTGGAAGTTTGATCCAGTGACCCTCGGGTTCGGCACCGTTGACCGGGTACAGACAGGCATCTTTTGGTGGTGTGGCTTCTCCAGAGCGGCTTGGAGGCGGTGTGATTAGGCTGGGTACCATTTTCTGTATGATGATTTTCGTTTAGGCCGCAAGATAAAGACTCGGACTTTGGGGTAGCAAACAAGTTGTTCGCCTACGTGAACGATGACTTAAGTTAGGTAGGCCTGGTAGGGGACTGGCTACTTTTTGAAAGCGAGTGGGAGCGGAAGATACGGGGTTTAAGGGACTTTGCAACTCCACCACTGACCTGCATGTTGGCTGCTGATTGATACTCACTAGAGCTTCCAAACTAGTATGTAGGCCTGATTCTTGTATCTGGTCTGTTTGTCCGGTTTGATTAGTATTACAGAGGGAGGGAGTGTACGGACACGACGCTAGAGATGGTCTCCGAGGACAGTTCCGTATGCGTGCCGGGGATGGTTCCTAGGGGCAGTCTAGACCAAGTGATAGTGGAGAGGGGGGGCGGGGATGTAATAAAAGTGGGAGCTTGGCCAGGGGGAGGAGGGAAGAAAAAAAGAATTGCCTGCTCTGAACCATCTTCTTGGGTTTATCCTTACATATTGCTGACAAGCAGTGCCGAGAGTGGACTGCCATTCACCTTCCTGACACATCGACGTGCATAAGAGATACGCGAACGAACCAACAACCAACAGCCAACAGACGGACAAACCAACAGCCCGTCACGGAGGTTCGCATTAATTGACTGCCCATCGCATTGCATTACGGCGTAGCTACATACTGGTGCATCACAATTACGAAAATGGCATCCGAATTACGACGACCAAGGATTAATTACTCCAGATTGAGCACCTCCAAAGACGAGGTCCGTTTCTTGGAGATTGAACCTGCAAACACAGTCAACGACCAAGTCGTCTGTCGCCTCATCACTCTCCCTTTAAGCAGAGACGTCGAATTCATCGCCATTTCCTCATTGCTCGGCGACCCCGCAGACCAGGACAGAATCATTCTCGACCGAAGTCCCATTCCCGTCCCCGTCCACATCGCCCTCGCCCTCAAACATGTCCGAGCCGTATTCTATCCCGCCGTGAGCAAATCGAGCGACAGTCTTGGCAGAGAGAGAAAATCACCGAATTGGCTGAGGAGCCTTCTCAGGCATTTCGGTGGGAGAGAGGTGGACAACAGGCCGAAGCTGCGGGTATGGATCGACTGCATCTGCATCAACTCGATGGACTCGAGGGAGAATTCCAAGAGCAGAGTCATCATGTACCACGTGTACCAGCGCGCACAGATGGTAGTGGGCTGGGTGGGACTCAAGATACCGCAGACAGACCTTGGTATCCAGCTCATCCAAGCATTTGACAATGCTATGCCCGAGACGTGGCAGGAACCCGGCGACAAGGAGGAACACCCCGAGAACTACTCACCCCATCACGAGTGGGCAATTCCTATTATCCACTTATTCGACCCCCAAAGCGACTCTGCCATTGGAACTGCAGACTTTCTCAACAGGAACTTCTTCCACCGCCGTTGGATTCTCGAAGAGATGGCCATGGCCAGGGTACCGACCTTTTTGATTGGTGATGCGATTGTCTCGTGGAAACAATTGCTGCGACTCAATCTTGCCATGGAGGAGTTCAAGGATCACGAGTCAAACGTCTGCCCCGCATCTACAAGGCCCCTGATACACGAGTTTCCATTGGGCACGATCCATGCATTACTGGATGAGTTCGAAAAGAGGAAGAAGATGGCAAAGATGGAGTCACTCAACAGCACCTCTATCACAGGAAGTGTCACGAGCGCAGACTCGATAAGCCACCAAGACTCCAACACGAGGTCGATACCATGAACAAAAGGTTACGGAGTAGAAGGGATATCCATGTTTTAGCAGCTTTGATACCGCTTGATTTCTAGCACTTACGAACTTAGTTCACGTTTCTTATGTTTCAATAAAAATACCAATTCGTTTCTAGAACCATCAAGTGGCATTCAGAATGGAGCCTCGGTGATAACGCGGACTAGAATCAAGTCAGTTGGGGTGGCTTGATCACCACTATCGAGTGGACACATGGAACGTTATGGCTTGGGATAGGGCCATGCAGCTTAATCACACTCATTCTAGTTCCTGATCGAAGAAGCTTTTCTGAATCATTGTCGAAACTTGTATGAAGCATGTTAATCAAACTCAATGTTGATTCCATGAGCTACCGGGGCTACACCTTCTTTTCTGATGACACTCTGAACGTTACAATACCGCCTGTCACGAGAGCCAGAACCTCGGTACCGCCAAGCTCAATGCTACTGCGATTCCGGAAATAGGGTCGTATTTTCAAGCCTTCCTGATCAGCGCAAAACACTGGAGAAAGGTAACAACGGCCACTAGAACAAATGAGGCCAAGATACCGAATGAAAGGGACTCAACCTTGCAAAGAGCTGGTGAGAGTTACGCAAACCACCACCATTACGGAGTACCCTTCACTGATTGCATCAGGTGGCTAACCCTGAGACTAGCCTGTAATCCCTAGAGCAACGGTTTTCTTCGGCGGCACGAATTGTTTCTAGCTGCGGGCTGGCGGGTGAGGCTTAGTGACGGACCCTTGACCTTGCCAGAATGATATAGCTTCGCTAGCATTGGTTCAACATCTGATACTGACTCGGATCGGTATGACATAACGATAAAGCGGCAATTAGTGTCTTATGCGATGCTTCACTGATCAACAGACGATTACAGGCAGATCAAGCCAAATCAGAGCTCTGTCCAAGTCTTTGAAAAGACCGTTACCATGCTAGTCAGGGACAGGGTTTATGACTGGGGCACATTTGCTCTAGTGCAAACGGCTCTGAAAATAGCATGACCATTCTCTGGTGGCTGCTGTTTAGTGCCGAGCTAATGATAGTGGTATGAGGAAATGATAACGAGGGGGGCAATTCTGCGATCTTTGCGAATTGATGCAATCCATTTTAATATTTAAACGTATTCAGTACGATTAATTAACCCAATCTCATTAGATTAGTATGCCAAGCGACGTGTACGCGGACAACATGGGCATATTTAGTGTTACACCACTAAAGCAGCTGTCAAAGGCTGCCCGCAAAATATGCCCGCAATCTATCTGGCTACCGCCTGCAAGAGGCACTCCAGGACCCTCTTGCTGGGAACAAGTGGGTATCAGCACGTGTTGCAGCAATCAAGTATAGGCTCAATCGTACGCCCTCGTCTAACTAAATAAAATCACTCATCAACGATGGAACCCAAACCCCAACCCCATCGCCGCTGTAGAGTAACATGGTCTTGTCTAGTGTGCCCTGAAAATCCAGGCAGTAACCTTGTAGACCGTCCTTTTGCGGTTTGGCGCTGGCTGCGACATCAGTATTACGAATACTTTAGAACTGCTAGTGGCTCTTCTGCAATTTGTTGTTTAGCTCCGGATAGCCTCCGGTCCGCTCCCGCACGTGCGGTTAAGTGTTATATTAACTCGGTTCTGCTCCAGAAAGCATGTGGCTAAACTGAATGTTAGTGTTTGTTGTTGGTCCAAAAGTTACAACTCTCACCGGAACTGCATGCATACTTCAACGAACTTTGTTGGTTTCACCTTGTTTCTTGCCGAACGTGCATCATCCGAAAAGTCGGTATTTGGCTGCCAAGTTATCAGTTGCAGTAGCGTTGACGTACCCAGTCGTAACGCCGAGGCAAGCTCATTTTGGCCACTGGACCGATGATATATCACATTTGTGCAATCCTCGCCTGCCATGTGGATAAGCGGGATCCACGACATTTCTAAGCCTAGCGGTGGACAAAATATTTGAGACTTAGTTCAGTGGTAGGTCGATGGGATCTAGTGGAGGCCAGTCTGACGTTTTCTGTCAGACAGAGGGCAGCTAAGATATAGACAGCGGCAATCCCACGTTCAAGATGCAAGACCGGCATGTCGATCCATCGTCTGACATGTCGAGTATCGAATGAGGGAATATTCAGCGTGTAGATATGCGTAAGTCGTTACCTAGTTTAGTATAGTGATCGCTGCGTATGTAGTTATCTTTTACAAAAACAATCCATCTGATCTGATCTTCCATCCTATCAATTTGTGAGCCTGATCTTCTCGGAGCGATGAGTCAAACGCCGACTAGGACTTTCGGAGCGAGTCCTCCATGACCTGGATGGTCTTTTGAACGGATTCCAGCCCCTCTCGAGCCTGCAGATATGCATCTTCCTTCTCTTTGACCTCTTGAGCCATTCGCGTAAGCTTCTTTTTCCATCTCTCTCAGCAATGATTCCTCACTCCAGTCATCGTTTTCGGACCTCAACCTTTTCCTAACGCTTCTCTCTCCTGATAAACCCTTTGATAGTGGTTCCGCGGGCTGTAGCTCATCAGGTAAGGCTGGCGTTGAATTTGGATGAGACAATGACTGCTCTTCCGTTCCGTCCGACTCAGCTGATGAGGTTGAAACATTCGGACTGTGTTTACAAACTCGAAGATGTCTATTCAGGTTGTAAAGACGTTTGAAGGGAGACCCTCCCTTGGACCTCTTGCAGCCTCTGTTCGGGCATGGAAACGACTCTTCAGGGCTGGATGCTGTATCCTTGTGCGCTTCTGTCTAATGTCGGTTGAGAGTAAAGGATGTTGCAAATGTCTGCTGGCATTTCGGACATGCAAGTAAGATGTACTCTTCTGGCCACTGCTTGCATTTGAGTTTAACACTTGATGTGATGCCACGTAGGCCTTTCATTACGTACCCAGTATTTTGAACTCCCTGACCAACCGATGCAACATTAACCATTGGATTGAATGGCTCTCGGTTGTTCGCATCTCCGTAGGTCTGTAGTATTGGATCTGGAGTGATAGCAGCTGGTAGCACTCCAGTAAGGTCTTCCTTCGCGGACATTTCGGTGATCCCTGCACTGTTCCTTGGTAACGCGTCAAAGGACAAAAAGTATGGATCTTGAGGAGCAGCTTGAACCAAGTAAATGGGATCAATACTGGCGCCAACGTCATCGAACGGGAGGCCGTCGATAGTAGGGTGCTGATCAAAGCCTGTAGTACTAGGTTCGGGCATAAGAACGCTCTGTAGGCCAACTGCTAATTGTTAGAAGTCTTGAAATGAAGCAAGCAAGGCATCTTACGTTCGTAGTAGGCTGGGCCAGAGTTTTCAAGAAAGTCATAGGCAGCTGGAGCTGGTGAGAACGTCGAGACAGGCACATTGAGCTTCTCGGGGTCAAGATCACCTGGACCGCCGATGATGAACATCCAACAAACACCCCATAGTACCAGCAGTGCAGGTAATATAGTCTAGGGTATTGTCGTACAGACATGCCGCATGTTATGAGGAAACTCAAATATTATCTGAGTTGATGCGTTCCTGCATTTCAGCTCCTCATATGCGGATTTGAATCTCTAGTTCAACCTTCTGATGATTGACGTAATCAAATCAAACAAACCCGTAAGAATTGTGTCTGTGAAATCTAGTAACGAACTGTATTTGCTGAGTATGTCGGAGAGAGCGCCAACCAATGTCATGAACTCGACAAACCGTACGCATGAAAGGGTACCTTTTGTAGCAGGCAAAAGTGGTAGTAATCGACTGTTGAGGCGGCAAGAACTCCGTGATCGTAGAGAAACTTCGGACAGAAGGCTCCAAGCTCGTCATCCTGCGATGTTGCAGAAGAGCTGTTGAAGGGTTCATTGTCCTCATGCAATAACGCGCGATGTAGCGCAATGAGTCCCTGCAATTGCGTCTTGTTTAAGCATGACTTGGCAGACTGAGCTTTGTCGACTTCAATGCATTTTGATTCGACCATAACAAGGCCGGCGTAAATATTTTTTATCTCAGCGACGAGCTGATCCTGGCTCATAGTCAGAGACTCTGATTGCCGCATTCTCCTCTCTGAATCAGTCCAATGAGTACAGAAGTAGCGTCCTGAGGTTTTCTTCTGCGCTCTTTTTAACAGAGTTTGTTGGCGCAGATATTCCGGCTTCTCTCCGTCATCTTGATCTGGCCAAGCCCCAGCTTGGCCATTGGGGATGCAGCAAACTCTGACACAAGTATTGTAAAAGAAGAATAATGTCGGGAATAGAAAGTTTCGTACTTAAAGGCTAATTCGTTGAGACAAAATCGACATTTTTAAAAGACTGGGTGTTTTGGGTGAGATCGAGGTTAATGAGTTTGAGATGCATTTCGAGGTGCAGCGGGGTTGGTTTTGGGGTGCGAGGTGAGGCAGTCAGCGAAACAGTTGCCTTACAGAACAGAGGCAATCAAGAGTGTGCAGAAGCGCCTCATTCACCCCAAGCCCTGAAACGTCGGTTCTACAAGAAATGTTATTGGCCTTTCGTGTTGGGCATATTCCTCCAGAGACAGTCGGGTCGCAATGTGGCGAATATCGAGATGCGTGATATTTATACTTACATAGGTACTTGAAGATAAAACTAGAACGTAAGGCATCATATATAGACTATTGGTTAACTCATAAAGCGATGCACAAAGCTGTATATGGCCTGGAGAATTTACTACCTAAGCTTTGCCAACAAGTAGTAGCAAACACCGACAAGATATGCCAACTCAAAATGATCAGCAGATTTCACGCTTCGACATCGAGAGCATACTTCTGGTCAAGTTTCGTAGCAAAGTCTCTCTAAAGTGGAAGTCTCAGCAAAAAGTTGCCTGTAATCTGCTGTCGCATTTCATGAATGGCGGTCAGGACCTCTCAGATAGGTTAGTCCTGCTTCACAATGACAGGCTCACAGACTCATTCAGAAGTAAAGAGCTACCAAGAGACGAATGCAAAGTTATAGCTATGACTCCTGACATTATATCGCTTGATCTTCGAAGGGGGGGCATTGTATTCATATGCTAGCAGTTGTTCTTATTTGTTTAGATGCTCTTTGCCAGAACCAATACGTACCTGACATAAGCGTCTTTAATGGGTCCGCAAATGGAAGCCAACGAGATCTCTACTCTTGGTGCGAAAGGCTGTTAGGCGATATGGCTGGCAGCTAACTGTCCCAGCATTGTAATCAAGGTCGACTCCAGAGAAACGGTCTAGAAATTGGCGATAATAATGTAGTAGTTAGGTTTATAAAGGGGGTTTCCAAGACTATATACACGAAAGATAGAGAGAAGGATCTGTTTTTCAATTCCAATGATGGCACCTTGGTAAATGAGATTCCGTGACGACAAGACACATCGATTACACCCTTCCATCTACTGAGCACAACCATCCTTCTTACCAGACACCCAGTTTGTGGGTGCAGTCGAATACAAGGACGAGACGAAGTAGCAACTGACACCGTTGTGAGAAAAGCCAGCACAACCGGAGTCACCATTGCACGCAGCAGCACAGTCGTCCAGAGTCGACGTGAAACCCGTACTGATATCGATACCCCCAGTCATGATGTAACCGCATTCGATCTTCAGAGCGCCAAAGCACTGGCCATGTGCCGCAGGACAAGTAATATCCTGGGGAGGTACTGCAGCCACTGTAGGAGCGGTGGCTGCCTCGGTCGTAGTTTCAGCCAATGTGAAGGTTGTCACGGCAGTGGTTGCTGTAGTTTCGGCGGCAGAGGTTACCGATGATTCAATGATAGCAGTGCTTGTTGGCTCGGACGTCGAGGTCTCGCTGGGTACTGCAGTGGTAGTCGGCTCAAGGAGCGCGGTGGTAAGAGTTGTTTCAGAGAAAACGACTGAAGAACTTTGGGGTTTGCAAGGTCCAGCTACAGCAACGGCAGCGGCCATAGAAAGCATCAAGAAACGAGTGGCGACCATGGTGAAGACCAATGATATGAAGCAACTAAAATGAGTGACTGAAAAAGACGAGAAAAAAGTGAAGTTGAAGGTCAACAGAAGAGAAACCTGACTGCACAATGTAAAGTCTCAGTCTTTATTTATCTTTTTATGGCCCCATCATATTCAGCAGAGAAAAGTCTCATTTCCACCAAATGCATCTGCGTTAACTCTAATGGGGATGCTTGACTGGAGTGGGAAATGCAGTTGCGGAATCGAATTTGACAGACCAGTGATTTTGGAGCAAGCAATTCCGCATCATATTCCCCCTGTGGCTTGCCACCATTCAGATAGCTTACATGCCGAATGGGCGTTGCGCTAATGTGTGATCACGGACCTCAAATTCAATAGCGCGAGTCAAGCTGAGCAGAATTGCTTTTCAGCACAGAAATATCGTTATGTGAGCTTAATTAAATACTGTGACTTAATATTAATAGCTCAAGCTTATTTCAAATTCGGCTTGCACTTGAAACGTAGAGTCAATAATCCTTCTAGACGGATAAGCTAGAAGCCGACAAGAAACGCTTCCTCGTGATCAGGACCCCAGTTGCTTCGGCAGATCATGTTCGGCTCTTCACCGCTAGCTTACTCACTCGCTCTTTTCTACGGAGTAGTTATGGGAAAATACCTAGCCTTTCTTTATAGGTGAGCTCCTCATGAAGCTGTGCACCCTCCTTTGCCAACCGTTCGGCTTCAGTATTCCACTCGCGCGGAATCTTCCAAAGCTGAATCTTGACAGCATACTCGCCCCAGCGCTCTACCTCCCCAAGAAAGGCCTGCCACATATCCACATTACTTACAACCGCCCCGCCGCTTTTCCTCAGCCCCTCCACAGCCATGCTTGGCTCCACTCTGTTGCACCTTTGACGACATATTCTGAATCAGTCGCCAGGACAAGAGTAGTGAAACCTTCACTTGCCCAGTTCCTGTTACGAAGGGCGCCAATGATAGCTCGAAGCTCTGGTCAGTTGCTGGATGGGTGGGCATAATCGCCCAATGGACCCTGGTTTTCCAGACGTTCGTTGACACTCGCTGTGGCGTTTGGTTCCAGAGCCTCGAAGACGAATGCCCATCCTCCCTTAGGCTCAACTTGTCCGTTGCCAAGACATTCACCGTCGGCGTAGATAAGAAAAGACTTTGGATCGTCTACTTGAAAAAATCGTGTCACATGTGGGTGAGCTTTGCGTCCGATGCCTGCAGGAAACAGGATTTGGGGAGTTGCCAAAGGGGGCGGTACAAAGACTGTTGGTACGACTGATCCTCTGCCTCCAGACATTTCCATGCGGCGGATGGGATCGAGTCTCTCAATATCTAGAGAGCCAGCGCTGTCGAGATCGTCTTCATATTCTTCTGGAAGTCTCACCCTCCCGTCAACCACGTCATCCAATGAAACTGTGGTCGACGCAGCAGCGTCCACAAACGACCAAACTATGAGCACCACGGAGCAAACTGCCATCAGCTAATTCAACTGGTACATCGGGGGGCCAGCTCATTTTGATGAAGTCTATCGTATAAGATGGCTGTTTTGCTTTGGAAGGAGAGCATACGCCTTGACGTAGAGAAACTTCTGCCTTGGATATGAGGTTTGAAGATTGGCACAGGATACTGCGTGTCCAATTCAGAAATAAATTCAGCAGAGAATCGGAGAATGATAATAACACTACAAGAATGATGCAGTCGAGTATATCTTTGCCATAAATAGGTGGAGAACGGTCACTGTTGTTCGATGTTGAAGGCTTCGGCAGCCTAAACAATGAATTTGGTTGGAGCTGGCGAAGTTAGACCGACAGTCACTCCAAACTCATTGCGAGTCCCTGGTGTTAGTCTCCTAACAAAACGACTTCGCTCACTAAGCAGAAGGAGTGGAGGGCAAAGTACTCCGGAATAGGTCAGGCACAAATGGTCGCAGTCGCACGGACCGTTTTTCAATGAGCGTAGGGTAATCACTCAGATATTTGAGCTGCTATAGAAACACCAAAACAAAGGATACTTATGAAGAGATGCAATGAATTGGAAAGAAACAAAATGAAGCGTGTAGGGAAACGCCAGAGACTTACATCCCCAACTAGGATGAGTAGATAGGTAGTGTTTTCTGTGGCTCAGACTAATGGCTTCTGAACATGTGTTTGACTTCTACGGACTGGTCATGGGATGAACCGCAACCAATGCTCAACACTTTAGTAATAAAAATTGGTTAGTTAAGCTGTTGTTGTTTCAACATATAAGCCCGGTTATTTTAGCAAAAGTGGCCAATACATTCTTTCGGCAAGTACTGTCATGAGAGTCGTTCTTCGAAGGGCGGACGATAAAATCTCCGCGGACATTTATTCCCCCCGACAAGTCAGGTCACTCCACTGTAATCATTGGCCAATTCCAGACCCTCCAACTCTATCAACAAATATCGATTGATAATCGGACAAGTATCCCGGCATCATCAGCCGCATCATGACAATATTCGAGTACAAAGGGAATTATCAGCAGGCTGCTATGAAAGACGAGTACTCAAAGCACATGGGCTGCTGGTGGCGTGCAAGTCCAATGGCGAATAGGCTTAGATGATAGTGCTCTGCTCAGTAGCAAATCGATAGAGCAGGAGGCATGATGAAGCTTTATGACACTCAAATGCAAGCCAATATCATATCATAAGCTTGGCGAAAGCATCTCATATGGAGACCGACTCTTCCTTCCGAAGATCCCAACGTAGGTTCTCCAAAGCCTTTTAACTGAATTAAGTAATTGTAGGCGTCTCAAACCCATCATCAACATCATGTTGCTCCCCCGCACTCCAACGGCGGCCTTTTCTTCCTCCGCCACTAAACCACAAGAGTATGAGGCGTCGAGGTCTGGACTGGATCTAGCAAATGTTGATCTGGGGGAATCTGGGGCCCCAGGAAAATCGCCCATGGAGAAGTTCTTCCCCTAGCCACGAGACTCAAGATATATAATATGCCAGGCCACTCGCTTCAATCTTGGTCTCCTCAGACTCAACTCACCTCTAGAACTTCTTGACAGTTCATCATGACTGCCTATTCCAAGCGTGGAAGCATTGAGCAAAAGCCTGAAGACAACTTTGTCGAAATGTCTGTTGCCGATGGAGCTGAGAAACCGGGTGTCCTTGTTGACCCAGAGGCCGATTACTCTGGTGCGGTGAAGAAGACGGATCCAGCTGAGATTCGTCTTGTTCGCAAGTTGGACTTTCGCATCATGCCTACTCTTTGGGCGATGTACTTCCTCAACTATGTGAGTTTAGTCCTGGCTGTTGGGGAGGCTATGCTGATGTTTGTAGCTTGATCGAAATGCTATTGCCCAGGCGCGCTTGAACGGTCTCGAAGATCATCTTGGCCTCAAGGGAACACAGTACAACACGTGTATCTCAATCCTTTTTGTCGGGTATGGTGAATGTCTTGTCCTATCGTTGCGAAGATGCTAACCTGTCATAAGCTACTTACTCATGCAGATCCCATCCAACATGCTCATCTCCTCGAAGCGCGTCCGTCCCTCGCTGTACATGTCAATCTGCATGATGGGCTGGGCCATCGTGTCAGCCTGCACTGCTCTCGTCAAAGACTACAAAGGTCTCGTCGTCGTTCGATTCTTCCTCGGTGTCGCTGAAGCCCCCTTTTATCCTGGAGCCCTTTACCTACTGGCAATCTTCTATACACGAAAAGAGATTGCTATGCGACTATCTATTCTATACTCGGGCAACATTTTCGCGACCTCCTTCTCCGGTTTGATCGCGGCAGCCACTTTCGGAACGATCGATGGACACCACGGACTCAAAGGATGGCAGTGGCTCTTCATCATTGAAGGTGTCTTGACCTTCGCAGTCGGCGTCATCGGAATTTTCACTCTGGCTGACAGTCCCTTGACGACTCGATGGTTGACTGAAGAAGAACGACAACTTGCACACGATCGAATGCTGCGCGATACTGTTGGCCTGGAGGAGAGCAAAGGAGCTCGAGCTGGATTTTTTCAAGCAATCCGCGATCCTCGCCTGTGGCTCTTCTGCTTCATCCAGAACATGCATCTTTCCGCTTGTTCTTTCAATAACTTCTTCCCTACTGTTGTCGGCTCCCTCGGCTTCAACAGCACCATCACCCTGGTTCTGACTTGCCCACCTTACCTCGTCTCTGGTTTCTTTGGATACCTCGCAGGATGGTCTTCAGGTCGATTCAACGAACGAACTTGGCATATCACTGCTTGTATGGGAATGGCACTCGTCGGATACATCATCTCTTGTGTTACGCTCAATACGCCTGCCCGATACATTGCTTGTTTCTTGTTCGCCAGTGGTGCATATGCAGTCAACTCAATGATTCTTGGCTGGGTTTCCGCAACGCTTGGTTCGACAGCTGAGAAGAAGTCGGTCAGCTTGTCAATCGTCAACGTTATCGCCAACGCTTCGTACATTTACACTGCGTATCTGTACCCCAAGTCAGACGGACCGCGATATCTGATCGGAATGGCAAGCAATGCTGGATTTGCGACTATGTGTATTGCGGGCGTCTGGGCTATGAAGATCTGGCTTGTTAAGACCAACAAGAAGCTTGATCGGGAGGGAAACACAGGTGCTACACGATACGCTTACTAAAGCCTAACCTAGGTATTCACTTAGATTAGGCGTGCTCTGATAGTGAATTATGTCATTTGTCCATATAATCTATATCGTCTCAATGGTTCTTCGTCAATTTGTCCCAATGGAGTCATGAACAATCACATGTTTCTCGTTGCATCTCTCTGTAAGCTCACCGTGAACCAGGATCATCAACGATTCAACTTCGGTTGGTAGATATTTTATAAAGACATCTTATCCTGATGGGCAACCTCCAGCTCACTAACAGTCATGAAGCCCACAGAGTGCGCCTGTGTTTGAACATTGTTTTCAATGTTGAAAGGGCCAACTGCGAATGAATGGCTCAATACCTGTCATCAGGGCGATTTCATCCGTGACACATGTCTTACTCTGACGGACAGATACAGCATACAGCATTGATCGTGAACTTATGCAGAAGCGCATCAAGAAGTGAGTCAACCAGGCATCACGGCAGTGGACCAACCTATAAAAGTCGAACAAGAGCGAGCATGTTCTCCCAGTAAATATTTCGCAACGGCTATATTCCACTGGCCCAAGAGCTCGCCATAACTCCCTTAATTCCACATAAACCTCCGTCATAATAACTCGTCAATAAAGGAGTATTATCCGTACGACGCCGCTGAGCGGAGTCCTGACCGCTCCCCACCCCCCAGTTTCCAAATGATTGGGAGGGGAACACTATGGAAGTTAGAAACACTCACGATGGTCGTATATAATTCCATATAAGTCTGTTCAATTGGCCCTGCTCTACCTTTGACTACATAGTGCCCTTAGACCAAGCAGAGAACCACTGACTGGTCTCCAAGACCCAATGGGAACGGAAGCATCTGATAAGCCAGAAGGTTCGGATGGAACTGGATCTCTTCAATGGCCGTATGTTTGATGGCTTTTTGCGCCACCTGAGGCAACTTGCACAAATATCGCATGATATGTTGATGGGCGAGTTTATGTTGCATTGCGCTAAACGCTGGCCTCATGAGGCTGCTTTGGGACCCGATTACAGACGTTGGATGGTGGGTAGAGAATAGTCTACCACGACTGTCAAACTGAGAGTATCATTTCCTAATATCAGAGATTTAGTCACTCAGTATAGTAATTAGTACTCATGATATTCTCATGGCATTGGTGTCTCAGGCGGGGGGAGACTGTCGGTGAAATTTTCTGCATGCGTGTACATTGACGCTGGACCTTGAACCTGCCCCTCGTAAACATTATACATGGACTGGTAGGCATTGGAAAATACAACATCCCATACTCTTCGGGGACCTTCAAATTCAGTAGAGTGCAGCCCTGCTGCTACCATGCTGCACAAGAAAAAAAATACATTCCCTGTGCAACGTGTCATGGCGCGTGCACTACAGCGCTCTATCATCAGTGGTCGGTAGAATTAGGATTGTTGATAGGGCGGCAACCACTAGCAGGTGCACTTAAGCGCCTGTATTCTTTTCTCCAATGTTTAATCGACAAACCAACACTTCTTGTCAACCACTGACGGATTCGACGAAATGCTCAGCACATACTTGCGCACGTAAAATCACCAAGGTTACAAAGGAAAAACAGACTCAGTTTATCCATCGGCTAGAGCGAGTAAGAGAAGAATATGATTAACGTAGGATTCGAATCCACATATGCATATACACGACTACAATCTGTCCTGAACTTATGTAGAACTCCGGGGTCGATATATCTGAAGTTAAAACGAGATTCAAACACCGCTGTGGAATCGTGGAGCATTGATAACCCTGAATTCACCTCCAAGGACACCACGCGCTTTAAGGTCATGAGTCCATCTCGCCTCCACGATGTTTCTATCATCGCTTATGCAGTGACGCCATTAGCTAGCCATTTTATGCACAGCAGTCAAACGCGATGAGCCAATTGCCATGACCCCGATCAAATATGAACCAGAATGAAGCACGTCGCCAATATGCACATATGGCGAGCTATTGAATGCCCCAGCTATGCATCCGTAGAAGACATATTCAACCAGTCCTGCATCGAACACCAAACATGCGCTATTATGTCGTGCTCGGATCTGCCAGTTTATTTTAACCTGGAAAAGATCACCAGCTAGCTCAGAGCTGACCTTATCACTAAAAAATATGGCAGCTCACTTACGTTCTCTAGTGAAACTTTTGTTATCCAACCAGGTGGCCTAGCTGATATCTAAGACTGGAAAGTAAGGTGTGCTCGTAGATACATCATGTACGGGTGTAAGACCATACCATCGATTCGTCGATGGATAGTTGGCAACTTGGTTTCCGCATTTACTAATTTCTTACTCGCGGCGTAAAGACGTCAACTGTGCATGTTATTGTATAGCTGATGCGCCAAGCAACATGAGACATGCAGGACACCATTGAATGCATCAAGTGTCAATTGGACATCTTCCGAGATGCTGATCTCTCATCCTCAACAAACCCCTCAGAAACTTGCTTTTAGTGTAAATGAACTATCTGGCCTCAAAGTATCTGTTTTGATTCGGGAATGATCAGCCAGTAGCTGAAAGCTGACGCCAAACTGGAAGACAGTCTCGATGCGTATTCTATCTCATCGCTTTGACGTCGATATGCGGTGAAGTTCTTGGGCAGTGTCGAAGCGGCGGATTTGGGCCGTCTTCTACGATATGAACAGCATGAGCAATGGGGGGGGAGTTTCTTGATTTGCAGTATTTATATTGAGGTTATCCTACATGAAAGTCTCTTTTCCTTCCTCATCCAACAGCACAACAAGCCTTATCCTACAAACATCCCATACTTAAACCTTACATTCACATATTCAAGGTCATTCACTTATATGTCTTGTTTAGTAGTGAAAGCCTCTAACTATTTCACAGATGTCTTATGCGCAGGGATATATCCAGTCTGACCAGCCTGGTCGATTTATCGCTACATTCCGCATCGACGGTAATTCATACCGCTTTTCAGGCAACCTCAACCCGCCAACTCAGCCCTTCGAAAGCCACGCTGCGACCCTGGAATACAACTCTGTTGAGAGCCTTGAGGGGTCTCAGCAGTTTACCGGAATAATCGGAAGTCGCGACGAGGCCTCATTCACGTTTAAAGATGGCACCGCGATCAAGGGGCCTCTTGATATTCCGGTACACCCTGCTTCTCAAGTTATTGGTACGGGATTTTGGGCCCAGGGGTAACTTATCTCGATTGTAATTTGATAAGTGACAGATCCTGGTTAGGAGAGGTTGTGTAGAAGGGGGGCCTGTATACAAAATCAAGACTAATTTCGCGGCCACTCACAACAGACAAGTCAATGCTACACAATTTTCCTAATGAAACAGGCCAGTATGATGACACTTCGTATGATGAATAATATTAGTGAAAGTTTAACAGAAACAAGTTTATACCGAATCTGCCGGAAAACTCTGAGGATGCTGATTGAACACGTAGCACGCAGTGCACCAGCAAACATCTGCCCAGCCCTCCAAGCCAATTTCCTTCCACCATTACCTCTAGAGATCTTCACCTTGGAAAAATAAATGATCGACGCCTAGTTGCGAGCTGAAGAAAAGCTATAGAATGGCCAAGGCCTTGCATACTCCTTATAAATCGCTGCTTGCAATCAATCAGATTGCCGAATTCTTCTTGCGCTAATGCGACTTGAAGGTCTAAGCGGAATGCCTGAACTTCCTGGAGTATGGTGTCAGCATTCTCATCGCCCCAATCTCCAGCTGTATCTCTGATGAGTTGGCGGGCCAGTCTCAGACCGTCTATTTTTTATACCCCATGTCGCATGTCGGCTTCGAAAAGTGCGACCACAACCTATTTTGTCTCCCTTTCCCCTTCTTCATATAGTATACAATGCTCGGTATCAGAGTAGTCACTGAACAAGAAGCGGTTCTATCTAATTGATCAATGAACGACCTATGCAGAGAGAACAAGCATACAGCGAATCCAAAGCCGTCTTTCATATCGAAGGCCATAAGTATAGCTACTCTAGGACAATAGACTTCAAATGCGGATATCTGGCCACCATATCGTCAAACTGTTGTTGGGATTAGGGGATATTCTTTGTATGGTGGAGATACAAAGTCTGGCGGCGCTTTTTATGATATCTTTTTGATATCAATGGAAAATTACAAATGCTGTAAACCAAGGAAAGTGTGCTTAAGGCACTGCTAACAATAACATTATTCACAACAGGAGTCAATGCTTTGCCAATACTGGGCTAAATTTGAACTGAGACGCATGCATCATGACTTAGATATCCTCCGCTGTATAGCAGTAAGTCTCACCCTACTCGAATGGGCTAAATGATGGCCAGCTGGTGAAGTCCGAAGTGAGAGGGTATACTGGCAACGTAAAAAGACATATAAACCTTGCTAAGATTGATAGAATATGACCTGTGAGCTTGACCCTTCCATCCTCTCGTCAGCGTAAGAGACGACCCGGTCTTTGAACTCATCAAGATCAAACTGCGTTACCCAACCTTGCTCCTGAAGGGCCTGTACGGCATACACGATCCAAGTCACACAGCTCTGCTGCGGATGCGTGTTCTTTACCGGTAGAGATATAGAGTGAAACAGGTCATCTAGTTGAGCAAACGTGACATCCTCTGGCACTTCTCCGATGATGATACACCCAAGCGGTTTGGCGTTTTCATCTGGCTTGACATTTTCCTCGGCTCGGAGCCACCAAGTCATGGTAGGGTTGTGCATTCGAAAAGTAACTGGATTAATCTCGGATACATCGGTAGCAGAGAAGGCGTGGTAGTCTCGTTCCTCGGGACCATCGGGCATGATGATGATGCCCCAGTGATATGCCTCGTAGCCAAAGACTCGCCGCTTGTCCCCGCGAGAGAAGTCACCCCGGTCATACAATGCCACAGCGACTTGCTGTACCATGGCGAACAACTGCGCTTATCAGTCTCCTAGTACTGCGATACTGCGCGGCGACTAACCAGTTGTAGGGTTCATCTGAAGCCTGAAAGCTCTAAGAACACGATTGGCCTCGCCAGAACACGATGCGGGGGGGATTGAAACTTGATATCCTGTTGCCAGACCAGGTTTTCTCAATGACCAGCTTCGCAATCCACGGGTTGTACCGTCATCAACAAGAGATTGGGCTGGAGTTTAGGCGCGCGATATATGAAACTGATCATCTTGGGATTTCTCCGCGCCCAACGTTCAAAGTGGAGTGACGATCGACATCGCTTGCAACGTAGATTCGTCGAAAGCCTACACGTGATCTGAAGCGAGAACCAATGGGGCGACGAACAGTTCACTGAGGGCTCGAAAAGAGGAAACAGAGTGGACATCGAAAAAGGTGCAGTGAATATAGAAAGCAGAAGGTAGAAATTTCGTAAACATCCGATTGCTGCCCCATTACGAGACAGCAACTTGCACCGTAAGCTTATTGGCGTAGGGCATTGGCTGAGATCAGCCAGAGTGGATTTTATGCACCTTGTCTCTGGGGAATTACGATATAGGATTTTCAGCCCGGGCATAGCCTCATGCAGTCATCAAGATCAGCTAGACAAGGTTGGTTCGGAGTCCCGGTTAAATAACTCTATCCACTGAGCTTACCCGCTCTGAGGATTCTCGCATTCGGGCGCCACCTGCTAATGTCGGCTTACTTTATGTCACGGGATACATTACTTACAAGATCCCTTTGTAACTTCGTATTTTCGTTCTCAATATGTATAGCTCGTGTAAGTCTGCCCCAATGCAGCAGCGGCCGTAAGGGTGTCTTGGTACAGGCTATTCGCTTTTACCAGTATTGACTTGTGTCCACTTCGAGCGGGGCTTCTGTCAAGAGCAATGTGATTGGATTTGGGCTTGAAGCTTGATTGAGCAATGCGGAGAACGACATGGGTTATGGTAACGAGAGCCTCGAAGCAAAGACAAAGCCTGCTTATTCTGGAGAGATCGGGAACTGGCCGATTGTTACGTGGCCTGACAGAACATGTATTGATGCTGCAATTGCCGCTTAGCCAAAATATGCTATCGAATAAAGTATAAAAGGCCGTCTTGTTCCCAGTAAATCAAGGCATCAGACAACAAAGCAACTCCATCATCAAACAACATCATCACCAAAACAAATCTCACCCATCATGCATTTCCCAACTCTTCTCGCTGGCCTGGCCACTTTCTCTACTGCTGTAACCGCCATCCCTGCTGAAAAGCCTCACGTCGGCGTCGCCATCCTCACTGTTAACGAGCCAGAGGACAGCACTCTTCCCCTCAACGTTCCCCTCGGTGTTCTCACCCATCAGAAGAACAACAAGCTCACAAAGCTGGAGTTCGTCAACGTATACTCTACTGTAAACGGCGTCAAGCCCCCAAAAATGGACCAGATCAGATGCCAGATGTACAAAGATCAGTATGGTACTGTGCCTATCACCAAGGATCTCACTGCGGAGAATGGTGTTGTCAGCAAGAAGCCAATCTACCTTGGATGGGTTCTCTGCCGTGTCAAGGCGCAGAAGTAGGCTGGAATAGTTGGAGTCATTTGGGTGTTTTTTGTATTCCATCATTTGACAGGCGGAGCTTGAACATCAAAGAAAGGATCGAGTGTAACGATATTAGCTTCAATTTGGTCACAATCAACATTGTGAGAGACCTTGTAACCCCAATTTCGTGCCACGCTATCCAGCGTACGTCCATCTCGCAGAAGATTAATGACAGTGTGAGTTTCTCTCTCCCTCTCCGTCGGCAAAGTAGTCGTGAACCTCGTCACCCCAAGGCCAGGACAAGTCCAAAACTCATCCGCGGAATCACAGTACGTATCATATTCAAGTGGCTGAACAGAAAGGATGGCAGTAGCCTCGTCATTCTCATCACGGGGAGCAATGTTTCTCGTACTGGCATGACATTTTCAGCAAAAGTGATGCCCCGGGTAACGAGACGTTCGCGGACCTCCGTCACAGTGGCTAGGGCCTGGTAACATGTTGGTAGTAGTTGTACTTACACCAAGGCTAGGTTGACGGTAAGTTCGTTGAGTTCTGAAATTTCTTCTTCATTGACGTATAGGGAAAGTTCTCCATCTGGAGAGGTTATTCCGGAAATACAAGTGTCCAAGGTCGGAATCGTAGTTGGCTTGGTTGTAGAGTTGTCCATAGCGGTTGAAGGAACTTGCGAACTGATACCATCACATGTTGTTAGACTTTGTGGAGCATCATTCGTGTAAGTGCTAGTCCTAAGTTCAGTTGACATTTCTGATCTGCTTGTTGTCACCTAACTTTCGGTTGACGTGGATGTCTCATCCGGCATGTTCTGCTATGTTGCACAGCCGTCGGATGATGCTGTCCTAGAGATCTTTTCCTCTGATACCGAAGACGACTGTGCCCTCTTTAAGTCAGTTCTGTGTGCTGCTGGAGCGGAGAAATCCAAGGACGACGAAAGTGATAATTCCATTGATGAGAGGCCATCGTTCCTGGGGGTACGGTTACAGTGCAAGTGCTTCTAGTCGTCAAGGAGCTTGACGAAGTGGATGCCTTGACTGATATGGAGTCGGCTGCAGGTACAGAGGGCATTTGGGATTGGCCTAGTGTCCTTTCTGTTGAAGTGGCATCCTGTTGGAGCGATTGTAGTGCCATCTGTGGATTCGGCATCGGATTGAGACCCAGTTGACTCGACATCCACGAGCTGCTTCCCAGAGCTGATGAGCTCGTATTTTCTAGGTTGTTAGCATCCCTACATAATAGTGCTTTTGAAGAAGGTATACAAGCATCTGATCGAGTCACGATAAATGAAGAATTCCCGGCAGTGGTCACGTCCAATGCCGCGGCCAGGCTGGAGAGCCTGGTTGCCTCACCAATATATATCAATTTTGAAGAAACCTACAAAGAGACGAGGCAGGCTGACATGAAAGTGATGTCCCAAGTTTTCTTTCTCAATAGTGCCAGTTGTTTTACAGTAACATCGTTAAGGGCTGCAAGGAAAGTGGCGATGAATACCTGTCGCTTCGTGGTCGTTGAGTTTGTCATGTCTAGACAAGTGAAAAGGAACGGCATGAGCCTGGGGAAGCTAAGAGTAAAGGCTAAACCGGAGCAATCGCACCGTATGTTACAATCCCCGAAATTATCTAAGGAGCGAATAATTACGATAGTATTAAATGCCTTTATTAGTTGTCAAGAGACAGTTGTGCTGCAGGAAGAATGAACTCTGCTCGCCAAGAAGTGCCACAGTAAAGGCAACTGTTCAACTTGGACCCGAACTCCCTCTGCTAGTTTCAACAATTCCACCAACCAACAACAACTTCCTAGGAGGACAATCGAAATTACATGCGATGGTCCTCCTCGTTGTAAATCCCTGGGCTCCAATTGCAGTCAGATCGTCAACAACATCCAATAGCGTAATTGGTTTAGTGGTAANNTTCGATTCCCTGATTACGCATTACCATCCTTGAATCATCAAGATTTCCTCTTTTGCCATTTGCGATTCATTTTTGTGGTGTTTCGGACGACACAATTATGCTCAGCATAGTAAGTATTTTTGCCTTCCTTTGTCGGTTGATCAAGAGGGAGGTGGGGTAAAATTACAAGGCGTTTTAGCGGTCTTGGGCTATGAGACCCACTAATTCCTCCAATGCCTAACCAAACATGCTGCAAAACGCATCAGATCAAACGAAGTTCATCTCACAACTTCATCTTTCGATGCTATTACGTTCCGCCAGGCTTTGAATTTCTTCTCCTGGGAAAAGCCATGAGCGCCACTTGCTAAAGCGTCGGTAGATCTTTCACGCGCCAGCTGGGGCCCTGGTCGCAGGTTCGCCATTACTTCAATATCACTCTGTCAAAGCAGCAGTCCAATACGACTATACAGAGCATCTCGAATTTCTCGAGGGTTATCGACCAGGCAAATGCCACCCAATCTAACTCAACGATATGTTGAATTGCGATCGCTACCAATTGTTCATAAATTTGAACATGGTGCTACATCCAAGTACGTTGGAATAGCTGACGCGAATCACCGCGAGGGAGAGATCATGTCACGGCTGGCAACAGGTACCAAAGCCAAATCCTAATTTCCCCAGCTTCTGGATACCTTTACCATCGATGGTCCAAATGGTTTGCACCCATGTATGACACAACGCCAGCAAGGGGTAGACTTAATGACACGAAACGTGAAACTGGGTCTCACTCTTTCCAACTCAATACTGCTCTATCTCTCGTTGCCCGGGCCATGTTGGCCATGGCGCATTTCCACTCACTGGGCTATGCCCATGGCGGTAGGTAACCTACTCAAGACCAAACTACTTACTGACGCTGCATGTTAGATTTTCACCTCGGAAACCTACTACTTTGACTCCCCCGACGAAGACCCTATCGATCAAACACCCAACACATGAAAAACCCGTACTAAAGCCTGTTCGTCATATGAACGGATCGACTGGGCCTCTACCACACGACAAGCCTTCTCATCTCGTTGTGCGCATGTGGCTCGGCATACCAAGTGATGAAATTTCTTCAGAAGACGCCAAATCGTCCTCAGCGACTTCGGTGATACATTTCGACCTGAAGACAAAAGTACTCTGAAATGTAATGCGCCTTTCCTAATACAGGCACTAGAAGCATATTTCGAACCAACAATACCACTCAGCCAGCAAGCCGACATATAGTCTTGGTTGCGCGATCTTCGAAATCTTTACCTGGCACTACCTCTTCAATCATCACCTTGCACATCAAGACGATGTTATAGTACAGAAGATTCACCTGAATAAATCCTTCGTTAGAGAGTGGTGAGATAAATGGGAGGGACGAAGGTATTGCTTCATTCTTATCTTTTCTTGGTCAAGATGCTTCAGCCAATGGTCACAGGGACCAAGAGCATTGCGGGATATGGGTACCCTCGCTTCGGATGAGGAGGATGCACGTTTGGGCCTGTTGAAGAAAATGCTTGCAATGGAAGCCCACGGAACGGCCCACGGCACAGCAGATATTGGAGTCAGAGTGGGTGAAGAACTGGGCGATGCCAGCTTATGACGGCGACAGAAGTAATCCCTTCCAAGGGTTGACTCAAATTGTAAATTTGGAGTATCAACGGATATCTGAGAGACGGATCGACCAGATTGGTGAGCTCGAATATGCTGAGGATGATGGGTAAACGTTTCCGCATGATCGAGGATCGGTGAATTGGCATTGTCCGAAGCGTTGTACAGGCTTTGGGGCGGTGAAACGCTGTGACTCTTATCACCTTGGCATATGTCGATATACCCAGCCACCACGGGATCCTCGGACACCTCCATCACCATCCCACGCATGCCGAAGTCCCTCAAAAGAAGAAAGGTATCAGTTGATTCCAAACCAATTCAGGCCATTATCTTATCTAATCAGTTATATTCGGACTCCACGTCATCCCCGGCATTTGAATCTCTTCCGCGCCCCCCGAAGCGATGATGTCAGCAAGCCCCCACACGAACCCCTGCCCAAGGCTGAGAATTCGCATTCGTCACAGGGGTTGTGAGGCGCTTTGACATTGCGATTGGTCAGAGCCCGAGTCTATTTTTGTGATCGACGGATTGAGGAGTTGGGATTCGTCCACGCCACGGAGCAAGCCTCGTTCTGACTACTCAGCGAGTGGCTCATGTTAAACAGGACTTACGAAGCCCGCCGGAGAAGTCAGCTCTTTTACGGAAGCCATGGGAAATCGGTCTTTAAATATGCGCTGGCGTTCGGATATCTGGTGGCAATTTATCGCAGCCGCATTCGGTCCTTTTTTGCTCCTCGTCTTGTGCATGTTTTAGTTCGTTCGTTTTGCAAGCGCTCTAGTTTCAATGGATAATCACGAAGACGATTTTCAGAGCACGCCAACTGGCAAAGTCTCAAAGGCGAAAAAGGGAAAACCAGTCCACGTTTGTTCCGAATGTCAAAAGGTACGTTGTTCGATAAAAGAAGTAGATTACCTGCTAACAAAACCAGGTATACACTCGAGCTGAGCATTTGAGGTACAAACTTCTGCACTTATTCTCAAGATGAAGACAGTATGCTCACCACTTGATAGGCGACATCAGTCTTCACAC